>JAJOOR010022428.1:0-26292 GCA_036250505.1 Solanum acaule | reverse complement strand
TATATATAGCTTTAAAAGGAAGTGAGGGATATATATATATATATATATATATATATATATATAGGTGTATATGTATGCATTTTGGGCAGCACACAACTATTTGGGCAG
The DNA here is from genome assembly GCA_036250505.1 of Solanum acaule. Lineage (NCBI taxonomy): Eukaryota > Viridiplantae > Streptophyta > Magnoliopsida > Solanales > Solanaceae > Solanum > Solanum acaule. The sequence goes on along the minus strand of JAJOOR010022428.1, from coordinate 26,184 downwards.
CCACATTTTTGGAGACAGCTGTGCATTGTGATAAACATCACTCTTGAGACTATATTTTGACACCTCCTCTAGTGACAACTGTTAGTGTTTTGAATATATCTTGTTGTACAAAATAGATTTTGCGGTGATTCTTGTTTTTTTGCAACCTTAAGAGATGTATCTACATCTTTCATGAAGGTTATAAAGTCTAGTTTTGCCGTTTTCCTTTTCAAATCTAAGTTGCGACATGAGGTACTAGGCTGGCCAGAATCACTGTTTTGGGAGCATAGTCGTATTTGTACAGGCTAAGCTTACTTGTGATGATAATCCTATTTTACATCAACATTATTGAGTTGCTAGGAATTAAAGAAGTTATTTAATTGTATTTTTAAGGTTGTATATACTCGTGAACAAGTTGAGGACCTTGAAACGTTGGTTGGTCTACGGTTTGAACTCGCGAAGTTGTGTTGGACTGTTTCTTTGCTAAAGCACTGAGGTTTGTGTATAAACTTGTACTTGCACTCTTTTAAGTTCTGGTATATCTGGAAGTTGATCTTTGTACCTTGGTTACCTCTTGTCACTTTGCATTGTCGTGTTGGTATCCTTTAAGACGTTAAAGACGCTTGTGTAACTCGCCCATTTGTACGGATTGTTTGATCACTTGGCACTCTTGTTGGGACCTTGTCCTTCTTGTGGCTGTGACTTTGTCACTATTGGCATGCCTCTTGATTCGGATCATTTGCCATCTTGACTCTGGATTTTTAGTCCGCCTTAAGAATGGATGTCCATTTTAAGTACGAACTAGAAAGCCATTTTTAATATGGTTCTTGGTTCTCTTGATTATTTGGCTTTGACCCTTCTGGATACAGGGCGTTGGCGGCCCTTCTTGATACTTGCTTGTGCTTCGTGTGACGACATGATGTATTATTGGGCGAGCCTTGTTGAATCTCTTGGAAAATGGTGCTATGAGCGTTCTTGACATTTGGATCTTTAAATATCGAACTCGACACTCTTTATATATTGTTTACTTGATTTATTTATTATGTTCAATTATGCTGCCCATGACTTGAGAAAGGTAACTTGGTGAATGTGAGCGCTCCGAACCTATAGTTTTTGCACCACTAAGTTATATGCTTAGCGATAGTTGTTTCTATCGTAGGGAATGATCGAGTGGATGCATGAAGCTGGCCATTAGAGATGGAAATTTTGAGAGCCTTAAGGAAGATTACATTTGCATATAGGCATCTATATTTTGTATAAACCTTGGGATTTGTACATGATCTATGTGTTGTATATTTACATAAAAGCTTGAAGACTAAGTTGATCATGTCACCATGGGTTGTAATATAAGTATGGCTCTATGTTTTGTTCTTTTGGGGTGTGTAAACCCAAGTGTTGTAATATATTAAATTTACCATTAATTTTGAATGATTGTGTGAAGCATGAACGACCTAGTTTGGGTACTCGGAAGTTGATAATATTCTTTTTATATCATTTTTACTAGTGTGAGGACAATATATGCATAAAAATCTCGTGAGTTATTGGCTTATATTATTTCAGAAGGGTCACTACAAATTTTATGTTAAGTTAGTTACATGATAGCTACAGTAGATAGCTGCACAGTAGATAATTGCACCATGTTAGTTGGTTAGCTGTGTATATATTTAGACTTCATCATTCTCATTGTAATCAATCCAGTTGAATAATATTTTCCAAATTCTCTCTCAGAAATTGTTTATGGTATCAGAGCTACCAAATCAATAATTATTTGATTCTACACTGATAAGTTGATTTTGGAGATTGATTCACTAATAATAATGGAGACGAATGTTGTACCAACAACTTCAACTGCAGTGCCAGAAACGATTGAAGCAATTGAATCAAAGAGGAATCATCCCCTGTATCTTCATCTATCAGACACTCCTGGGAGTGTTTTAACCACTATTCAACTCACCGGAGCAGAAAACTATTCGTTATGGAGTAGATCTATGATGATCAATCTCAGGGCAAAGAGTAAGTTGGGTTTTATACTTGGAACATGTGAACGGAGCAATTATGGGCTAGATCTAGAAGAACAGTGGGAGTAGTGCAATGTTTTTGTTTTAGCATGGATTATGAACACAATTTCAAAGGAGTTGTTGAGTGGGATCGTTTATTCTTCAATCGTGTGGGCAGATTGGAAAGAGAGATTTGATAAGGTTGATGGATCAAGGATTTACCAGATTCATCAGGAAATTTGCACAATTCATCAAGGTAGTTCATCAGTTTCAGCTTATTTTACCAAATTAAGATTGATGTGGGATGAATTTGATGCAATTATACCACCACCATCATGTAATTGTGATAGATCTGGGTCTTATGTGGATCATATCCAATATTTGCGTCTATTCTCTTTTCTAATGGGGTTGAATGACATGTTTGGACATGCACAAAGCCAAATACTAATGATGATCCAATTGCCAAGTGTTGGCAAAGCCTATGTTATGATAATCTCAGAAGAGAGCCAGAGAGTTACTTCAGGGATACGCACTGGTGGAGATATGATAGAAGCCACAACATTATATGTAGGAAGGGGAAATTATTCTAGAGACACAAGAGTTGAGTATAATTCTAGAGGAAATGATGCAGACAGAGTTGAGTATAATGCTGAGAGAGGAAAGAAGAAAGTGAAATGGAATTTGTTCTGTGACCACTGTAAAATATATGGACACACATAGAATAATTGTTTTCGATTGATTGGATATCCGGATGATTGGAAGTTCAAGAAAAAATATTAGGACAGGTGGAGAATAAGGGTACAATAACCAATTTAGATGAGTGAATTCAAGCAAGGGAAAAAATGTTGCTAACAATGTGCATTTGGATAAGATTTCTAAAGAATCAAGAGATGATTCATTTGGGGCAGTCAATGCAGGACAAACATGTGTAAAGGAAATACTTATGATTTCAATTATGTTCGTGCTAACTCACAGGCCTTTGCTGCACGATTTGACTACAACCCTAACCAATACCAAAAGATAATGAAGTTGTTGAATGAGGAGGAAAAAATTGAAGAAATGGTGAACATGGCAGGTAACTTCAATACAATGGAAGTATACTCTTTATTTGCTAAAAATGAAGATTGTGTGGCTGTACTGAGTGCTAGGAATGATGCTTTTAAAAGAAGGAATAACTGGATAGGCAACATGTCATATGAGTTCAACACTTGACAATTTAAACAATGTGAATGATCTTAATAAAAATGTAGGCAGGAGAGTGCACTTGTCTAATGGTCAAACTACCCTAGTAACACATTCAGGAAGCTATGGAGTATTAGACAATGTCTTGGTGGTGCCTGATTTCAAATATAATCTACTATTAGTGTCTCAATTGACTAGACAATTGCAATGTTCTGTGTGTTTCTATCCTGAATTCTGCATTTCTTAGGACCTCTCCAATGGAGAGGTGAAGGGGATCGGTAAGGAGATAGGAGGTTTGTATTACTTTTCAAGTCAATTTTCTTCTGGAGAGTCAGCTAATGGGGTCAATAAGGTACTGATGACAAAGACAAGAGACACAGATTGTATGTTTTGGCAGGACATCCTTCTATCAAGGTGTTGAAACAATTAGCCTTAGTAAATAAAGAATTTGATGTAACCGAATGAGGTGGTTGTTTAGTCTGTCCTTTGGCAAAACAGACTAGACTCCCTTTTCCAGTTATTATGTCTATGACAATTGATGTATTTGATCTTATTCATCTTGATGTATAGGGACCATATAGAATTGGTACACATGATGATTTTAGATTCTTTTTGACAATTGTTGATGATAAGTCAAGGATGACTTGGCTGTTTTTACTGAAATTCAAGAGTGATGTATTTGTTGTGATGAAATATTTTCTTGCACTGGTTGATACTCGATTTAAAAGACAAGTGAAGAAGGTAAGGTCTGACAATGGGACTGAGTTTTTTAACAAAGAATGCAATACATTATTTTCATCCTTATGGATTATTCATGAAAGTAGTTTCCCACACACTCCACAACAAAATAGAGTGGTGGAAAGAAAGCATAGACATATACTAGAGGTTGCAAGGGCACCCAGGTTTCAAGTGTCTATTCCTATAATATTTTGGGGGAAATGTGTTATAGCTGCTGTGTACTTGATAAACAAGATGCCTACTGATGTTTTAAAAGGACAGTCTCCTTATCAATTTTTTCACAAAACTAGAACCAAGCTTGACCATTTGAGAACAATAGGTTGTTTGTGCTATGCCACTAAGCTAATCAAGGATGATAAGTTTACCCCTAGATATGATGTTTGTGTCATAATGAGATATTCATCTACTCAAAAAGGGTATGTGCTACACAATTTGAGCCTCAAGAAGTTTGTAGTGAGCAGGGATGTCACTTTCAAGGAACAAGACAGACTGGTTGATGATGATGATATGTTAAATGTCACACCTGAGTTTACTGATTTTCATATTCCTGACAATGATGTCGACCATGCAGCTCAGCAACCAAACTTTGAACCTGTTCCATTAGTGGTTCCAGAGAACGCATGTGTTGATGTTTCAGCTATGGACCATGGTGAACAAGGTATTCAGAATGTTGCAACACACAGAACTTTTACCAGAGTGTCTCATCCACTTGTTTGGATGAATGATTATGTTGCTCACATGACTAATTCCCCACATCCATATTCACTGGCTAATTACATGACTTATGATAAATTGTCTCCTACATATCAAGCTTACTTAAGTAATTTATATGTTGACACATAACCTCGAACCTATGAAGAGGATGTTAAAGACCACAGATGGGTAGAGCTATGAAACAAGAAATTAGTGCATTGAAGGATAATGGGACTTGGACTGTCATGCAACTGCCACCAAGTAAAAAGGCTATAGGCTGTAGTTGGGTGTTCAAGATCAAGTACAAAGCATATGGGCAGGTTGACAGATTCAAGGCTAGGCTTGTAGCTAAAGGCTATAGCCAAACTGAAGGAATTGACTATCAGGAGACTTTCTCTCCTGTAGTCAAAATGGTAACTGTGAGATTTATTATTACTATTGTTGCAGCTGAAAATTGGATAATATACCGGATGGATGTCTTTAATGCTTTCTTACATGGAGATTTAATTGAAGAAGTGTACATGGAATTGCCCAAAGGTTTTACTAGACAGGGGGAGCACTAAGTTTGCAGACTTATTAAGTCCCTATATGGACTCAAGCAGGCTTTCAGGCAATGGAATGCCAAGCTTACTGATGTACTAACCAACTAAGGATACTTATAGAGTCCACTGGATCATTCTCTATTCACTAAAAGGAGAGGCTTATCACTGGTGATTGTGCTAGTTTATGTCGATGATCTATTGATCACACGGAATGACTATAAACTGATACATGAGACTAAGCAAGTTCTATATCACCATTTTAAGATTAAGGATTTGGGTGAGTTGAAGTATTTCCTAGGCATAGAGTTTTGCAGATCAGCCAAGGGAATTGTTATGAACCAGAGGAAATGTGCATTAGAGTTAATTAGTAATGCAGGGCTAGCAGGAGCTAAACCTTCTTCAACACCATTAGAGTGTAATATAAAACTCACAAGTGTAGAGTTTGATGCCACTGATGATGAGTTATTTGTAGACATAGGCATATACTAAAGAATGATTGGGAAGCTGCTCTATCTCACCAACACTCGACCTGATATAGCTTTCTCAGTCTAATGCCTAAGTCAGTTTATGCAGAAACCAAAACTGTTTAACTGGAATGCAGCCTTGAGGGTGGTTAGATATATCAAAGATGAGCCAGGGTTAGGACTGCTTATGAGTACAGAAAAACACTCACAGCTCACTGGATTTTGTGATGCAGATTCGGCTGCTTGCCCTAGTACTTGAAGGTCTGTTACTGGTTACTTGTTGAAGTATGGAGAGTCACTAATTTCCTGGAAATCCAAGAAGCAGAACATTGTTTCCAGAAGCTCTGTAGAGGCAGAGTACAGAAGTTTGGCCACACTGACTGCTGAGGTTGTTTGGGTAACTAATTTGTTCAAGGAACTAGGGTTCAAAATGGATGGTCCTGTCAACATTCATTGTGATAGCAAATTTGCTTTACAAATAACAGCAAATCTTGTATTTCATGAACGAACAAAACAGATCGAGATCGATTGTCATTTTATCCGAGAAAGAATACAACAAGGTCTGATTAGAACAATATATGTCAATACCAAAGATCAACAAGCTGATTTACTAACAAAAGCTTTAGGAAGGTCATAGCATGATTTTTTTGCTTGCCAAGCTAGGTGTCTTGAATGTGTTCAATACATCTAGCTTGAGGGGGAGTATTGGAGATAGTAATGAGTTAGTTGATTAGTTATTGAGTTAGTTGAGTAATTCTAATTTTCTGTTAAGTTAGTTACATGATAGCTACAGTAGATAGTTACACAGTAGATAATTGCACCATGTTAGTTGGTTAGCTGTGTATATATATAGCCTTCATCATTCTCATTGTAATCAATTCAGTTGAATAATATTTTCTAGATTCTCTCTCAGAAATTCCATGATTACTCTAAATTATCTCACATTCAATAATTTAGGAAGTATTTGACAAGTAAATAAGAACGCAACGAGTATATGTTTATGGATATTTGGGGAAAGTTGGGAAAGAAAGAAATTAGGTAACAGGAATTCAGAGTTCGAATAGGATTGAGAATAAGCTTCTGTTAAATAGGGTTACGAGGGGACAAGTAGTATTATGTTTGAGTTTTGTTTAAGATGGTGAACGAAGGAACTAAGATAAGGGCTAAGGTATGGGTTTTCTTTTGGAACGAGAAGCTAAGTCAGAATCAGATTTCAGAATCGGAATGGCTATGTGTCATTATTATTCTGAGGAAATACAAGAGGCTTCATCCCTGTCCATGTATAGTTTGCTATCCTCCTGCCAATCGTTTGTATAATACCTCTTGCTCTACCGTCATCCCGTTTGATCTGTCAAGGCTACTCAACAAGGATCCATCATTATTTTCCATGATTCTATCTGCTACTCTTCAATTTACTCCCAAAGACATCATACAAATATCTAATAAAATCAATTCTGAGCTTTTCACCAAATTTTGTCAGTTTTCTCAACCACAACCACGACCTTCCTACGTGATTTCCCTTGAAATCTCCCAATTTGATCTCATCGATTATTCATCATATTATTTTGTTCCATCTGTACCAGATTTCCCCCTATCCCCCTCTTTCTCTAGGTTTAAAAAGGACTTGGATGATAAAGATGAGTTTCACACTGTCGCCCACAGTCTCTCTACCACTGATTACTCAATGATCCATATCATAAGTACTTGGGTGATGTGCTGGAGTATATGTATGCGTTAAGGGAATATACTGGTGAAGGTGGAATTTGCCCAGCCAAATCACCCATTGCAGAAGATTTACCAAAAGGACTTAAGGAAATCAGGCGCTCTCCATCGCACCTCTCCATCTCCAACTCCCGTATTTAATGAGCATATCAAAGATCTAATGGATGACACTTGCTCTGTTTGCTATGAAGATTTTAAAGACGAGAATAAGGTGATAACAACTAATTGTTTACATGAATTTCATTATCACTGTCTGATGAAATGGCTATCAATGAATAACACATGTCCAACTTGTAGAGCTGATTATCCTTTGCATTATTCACCCCTTTCCAACTGTCGTAAGCGTCCTCACAACAACATATTTGAGGAGCCTAATTGTAAACTTCAACATATTTAATTTTATCTTTTAAGACAATTTTTGGTATTATATTGTGAAGAAGGAACTTTACATGTCCTAGTTAACATGTTGGAGAATGTGTTTGATATTTTCTGTCTTTTTCTTGTATATTGATTGCACATTATTTGTTCTTGAGAAAATACATGAAATTCCCCTCAAACTTTTCTCCAAAACTTACTTTAGCACTGTAACTTTATGTGTATTTAAATACCCTCTTAACTTACAAGTGAATTAAATATCACCTTAGAGGCTGATGTGGCAAATAAAATTATTTTAAGCGCATAAATAACATAAAAATGAAAAGGGAAGATAAGTGGGTCCCATTTTGTCTTCTTTCAACAACCTGTACCATCTCTTCTTTTCTCTCAAAATGTTTTACTAGCTCTCTTTGTTTCCACCGCCGGCGGTCACCTCCGAAAAATATTCTCGAATCAACAAATTCAACAAAACTCAACCACGCCAAACCTCACCCCAACCCCTTTGTTCCTCGTTCATCACCGTTAAAAGTTAGAGTCGTCAATATGGGTTAGGCCCGTTGGGCCGGCCTGGCCTAACCCGTGATTTGATAGGGCTGAGCTACAATTTTTGGAGCCCATTTAAGTAAAGGGCTTTTTAGCCCGGCCTGAATCAGCCTGTCAATTTGTGGAGCTTGAGAAATATGAATAGGGCAATCCCGTGGGTCAAATAAAAATTAATTAAGAAATAAAAATAAAATAGAGTATTAAAAATAACAGGAGTCTACACTCAAAATATGTTTAAAGTTTGAAATATTACAGTTTAAATACAAATTATGTTTATAAAATATGTACTATAAAGTTCCTACAAATTATCATAGTTTTTGTGTTTTATTATGATCATTGGAAAACAATTAGGTTAATATTTCTATTTAGCTATTTATGTTTTTATTTGAAATCAAACTTAATAAATATTATATAGATAATTTTATTTGTGTATTTGATTAACAAGTAGTAACACTAGTCAATATTTATGATAATATTTTTTTAAATTATAATTTAATTTAAAAATCATAAAAAAATATACTTTTAAAAAAAGAGGATTGGCTTGACAAAGCCTGTAGCCCACACACATTTGGGCGGGGCCAACCATTTTCTGGTCCACTAGCCCATCAAATTGCAAAGCCTGTATGGGTTAGCCCGGATGGGGTGGGTCAGCCCATATTGACAGCTCTATTAAAAGCTCTTGCGAGAGATTAGCCGCCGTGAGACCACCAAATCTCACTAAGAAATTTCACCAAGTCGGCAACCATGGACAAATCTTCGGCCATACCCTTTTCCTGGCTTTCTTCCATTATTCCCTTTTCTTTTATATGTTTTCATTTTATTTTTTTTGCTTTTCAGGAGAGCCACCATCAGATCTGCCAGTTTTGAGCCTAATATAACAACAAGAACTCCGGCGATTGTCATTGAAGCAGTTGTTGGTTGTCCTTAGAACAAGCATGGTTGTTAAGATTTAACTTTCAAAGAACTTGCAAATAAAAATATAGGGAAATAGTAAGTTAAACAACAAAAAATGAAATTGAAAATAAACATTCCCAAGAGTATAAGCAAGAGTAGCACCAACAAACCCAGCTCCAACGATGATGATAATTTTATAATGTTGTCGTTGCAGTACTTGCCGGCGTATAGTCATTTTCACTGTTTCAGACAATGTTTGTTAAATTATTAGAAATTACGTTGTGGGTGTTGGATTTTTGCAAAGGGTAACAATTACTTTTGTATTGTATCGATTATTGAAATAATGAAGAAGATGGAACAATAAAGAAGATGAGTGAACAGTGAAAATCTGACGTGTTATCAATGTGTCATTGAGGTGGCGCATGTGTACATCACCTTCCAATTATGAAACTGGTATTGTATGTGTAAGGTGGTATTTTATTCACTTGAAAATTGTTTAAGGGGGTATTTAAACACCAGTAAAGTTATGATGCTAAAGTGAGTTTTACGGACAAGTTTAAGGGAGGTTTGATGTATTTTCTCTTTGTTCTTTTGGTATCATCAAATATCAATTCAATTTGTAAACCAAGTAATTCTCATTGAACTCACCGTCAAAAATGCTAAACATACTCTTCAATCCAGTATTACTACTCCCTGCTAGTATTTCTTTTCTTTTAATTTCTTCTTGCATCATTCTATTTACTCTTCTAATTTCTTTACCACTTCAATTTTGTCAGGTTTTACATGATTTCATTCTATTAAATTATGCATTATGACAGTCCACTTCTGATATTTACTTTGACTCTTGAATTTGTGGTCTGACCCTTCCTCTAAATCTTGAAAAATGTGTGGTCTGACCCTTCCTCAGAATCTTGAATGTCTTTTTAGTAACAAAGTTTTGAATAATTTATTAAGAGAGTTTTATGCACTATGAGAAGGGAAGTGGAACGGTGATAAAAGTCGGTGCGATGTGATTAGTCATGGCTTTAAGTCGTGACCATCCTCTTGCAGACATGCAACGTAAGTCTGTTTTATGACCCACTGTGGTCTGGCCCTTTCTCAAACCCCGCTCATAGAGGGAGCTTAGTGTGCCATGCTGCCACTTATAAGATGCACTACGATTATCAGTACTGTTGTTTATTTCTCTTTTTATCCAATCATCACTGCTGCTCCCTTTTGCTCTTTAACTTCATATTTTCTGTTGGTTTCTTAATTACATAAATTGTGCTACAGAATCTTGAATAGCCTTTTGTGTTTTACATGATATGCACAATGACATGTGGATCCAAGTATGTGTTAGTGATTTTATCCATAACAACTATTTTTCATTACATCATTACTTTTTACCCCATTTGAATACTTGAAACTTTCTGTCGGTTTCTTTCTTCGTTCAAATGTACTATAGAATCTTGAATACCATTTTGAATTTTACATGATCCAATATAGATTATTCTTTTCACGCATTATTCGTTCTATCAATCCTTACCAATAGATTTACTAATGTGAGGAATATGATTTAACTTGTTTCATGATTATGCTTTTCGGCATTTCCTACCTTATGTTATGTCAGATCGTTGTCATTTCAGTTCATTAATCTGAAGATTTAAGATAGTTATTCAATTTTCCAGAGGGATCCAAACATAAACATGTGGGTATTATTATGCGTGGACTTCATATTTGAGTGATATAATCAATGGTAGCATTATGGCTTTTTTCTATGATGTTCAATAACATCATATAATTCTCTGTTCCCTTTGCATCTGGGAAAAAAAATTGGTTTAGTTATTGAGTTTTGCTATTCTTTTAGAAAGGAGGAAATCGAAAAAAAGCACAAGTGTGGTCTGAAATATTCTCTCTATGCATTATGTTGGTTAAGAAGCCCAAGATTCTTTGAAGGAATTAAGATTTCCCTGCATAGCTTGAAATACTTTAGTTTACAGTTTTGGGTATCTGGTGCACCTCAAAAAAACAAATATGATTTAAATGTTTTCTTGGATTCATGGTTCCCTACCCCTTAAAAAGGGACCTACATTGAGAAGAAGCACAAGTGTGGTCTGAAATATTATCTTTTTTGTTTTGAGAAAGGATCTAAAGGTTGGTTAAGAGTCTCATGGAGGGGTGGAATGCGTATATCATTTGTCTGCAAGAACCAAATTAAAGGGGAATATGGAAGAAAAGGTTAGACAAATCTGGGCAGGTGATGGATCAAATATGCAAGAGATTTGCATACACTCTACCTCCTCAGACCTCACTTGTGGGATTACACTGGATTTGTTGTTGGGTTATGCAGAAGAGAAGCCAAATTTTCTTTGAAGGAATCAAGAATTCTGTGTGTAGCTTCAAACTCTTTAATTTATAGTTCTGCTTTCTGGTGCACCTTAAAAAGTGTGCATGACATAAATGTTTTGGTGAATTTTGTAGCTTCCTTAGTCTTTGAAAAGGGACCTACTTCTTTGTACATTTTGTAATTTTGAACTCATAACTTCCTTTTGCGAGTTGTTGAAATGGATACTCTTTGAACACAAGTTGCGCCCGAAGCCATTAGGTCGAGGGCACGTCTGCCTGGGGGTCACGCGGGGGTCCCAGTCCCGAACTCGTCGGCTGTCGGTGGACTGCTCAAGATGCTCCCGCGGCGAGAGCGAGTCGCCGCGTGCCGGCTCTAGACCGGTCGAGAAAAATGCCCTCGGCGGCGCACGGTCGCCCCACGAGCGATTGTCGGCATGTTTTTATAGGCGCCCGACGACGTAGCACGGACAAGCCATGCATGCCATCAAACGCCCACTAAGCCCACAGGACGCCCATGGCGTCCGCCTGCCGTCGCACTCGTTCAGAAAACTGAAGAAAAGTATACTTTGCCGTTAGCTCTTCATTTCATAGCATCAAGCTCTTACAATATCCAACCATGAAGCAAGTTATTTTCCTCTTGTTTATTTAGTTTCATTCGTACTTGAGATCTGAGATCATTTTCTAATTGGTTGACAATGAATTTCAGCTAATCGTAGGAAAAAGTATTTGCACCTATATTCCAAGCTGCAATTCGTAAGTCCTGCATTTAGATAAATCACATTATGCTGGTCTAAAATGCCATGTACACCATCTTTTATGAGCTAACAATATTAGTTGTGCTTTTGTTACCCAGTCATGCACCAAACTTGATGGTGGAAGGAGGAGTGTCTGTGAAGGTGGTAGATCTTCAGTCTCAAGAGTCTTGTTTAAAAGGATATTCTTTTTCGCTAATATTTACTTCACTTCTTGAATGTGTGGTCTAGCCCTTCCCCAGAAACGTGAATGACTTTTTAATAACAAAGTTTTGCATGATTTATTAAGAGAAAACAATGAACAATGATAAAAGTCGATGTCTTGTGATCAAGAGGTCATGGCTTTAAGTCACGATCAGCCTCTTGCGGAAATGCAACGTAAATCTATGTTTTATTACCCACTGTGGTCTAGCCCTTTCTCGAACCCCGCTCATAGAGGGAGCATAGTGTGCCAGACTGCCATTTCTGCTCTTTTATTCCAATCATCACTGATGCTCCTTTTTTCTCTTTAACTTCATATTTTCTGCTGGTTTTTTAATCGCATAAATTGTGCTACAGAATCTTGAACAGCCTTTTATGTTTTTTTACATTATATGCAAAATGACATGTGGATCCAATATGGGTTAGTGATTTTATCCATTACTACTATTTTTCATTACATTATTACTTTTTACTCCCATTTGAATACTTAAAATTTTCTATCAGTTTCTTTATTGGTTCAAGTGTGCTACAGAATCTTGAAAATCCTTTTGAGTTTTACATGATTCTTTTAAGATGTGCACATAATGTACTCACTAATTTGTTGTTTTGTACTCAACAACTGTGTATAATTGAGATATTCAATAATTGGATTCCACGATTATTCTGAATTGTCTCACATTCAATAAATTTGACAAGCAAATAAGAACGAAGCAAATATATGTTAATGGAGAAAATTTCTAGTAGCTTCAAATATTTTTTTCATTTTTTTTTTCTATTTTTCATTTACCTTACAACTTATTTTTAAAGCTTAATCTTTAACGAATCAAAACTCAACATATTTCATGATGCCATTATAAGTATGATCTACTTACAAACTAGCTTTTTTATCGTAAATTTCCTTAATATTTTATCATCCATAATCCAATAAGTTCATAGCATATATATATATAACTACTTTCATTTCCCCCGCTTAGATTACGTGTCTAATTAATATACATAAGCAAATCACGTTGGAGCAGTATTAAAATTACGTTAGAAACATTTAGGTGAGGGTATTTTCACTTAATTGCTGTAATTTCTAGAATTTTATTAATTATTATTAGTTACATATATTTTATTATTATACTCATACTTACTAATAAAGAGGAATATTACTTTACTATATATTAGAAGTGGGAATTAGAGGAGCTTAGGGTCAAGAGGTCCTTTTCGGAATTTATCATAGTTGCTTTGCTTTATAGTTCCCACTTCCCATGTATGATATTACTTAATTCAATGTTGACCAATTTGCCCTCTAGCTTAACTTTTGGCAGGTTATTTGAGGTGTGTCATATTACAAGTTTCAATTTTTTCCCTACTTTTTTTATTTATTAAATATTTAAGTTGTCTCATATAATTTCGTAAATATATTCAAGTTTGAGGTTCTTTAAGATATATTCTTTAACACACTTAAATAAGCAAGTAATAAAAACACGTCACTGTTTTATACATATGTTGACTTGATTTGCCCGTTAATTTTGTTTACTACCTCCATTTTATATTATTTGACTCATATTGATTTGATATATACACTAAAAAAGTTAATTAAAGGTATAGTTTACTAAATACGTCTTATTAATAATATCTTGAAACTTTACATTTGACGACTACTACTACTTATGTAGTTATTTTATACTATTAAGTATTTTTTATTTTTATATTATCAAGAAGCACAATAATATTTAACAACTTAAGATATTTTAAAAATATATTAAAAATTAGATTTACATTCAAAATTTCACATGGGGCATGCACATATATTGAAACATATATAAAGTAACATATATTTGTTAAAAATTACGTTAATATTACTACAAATTATAATAATTAATAACTTAAAATATTTTAAAATATATTACAATTTTTCTTGGCTATCAAAATTTCACCGCATAAATTGGGAAAAACAAGGTAACATATATATTATTTCAAAATTATGTAAAGTACTATAAATAACAATAATTAACAACTTAAAATATTTAAAAAACATATTAAAATTTAATTGACTCTTAAAATTTCACACATGCTACATAAATTGGGACATGGGGAGTAGCATATATTTTCTTTAAAATTAAGGTAATAGTCCTATAAATCAGAATAATTAATAACTCAAAATATTTAAAAATTATATAAAAATTTAATTGATTCACTTAATTTCATATGTATTTCATAAATTGAAATAATTAAAATAACATATATTGGATCCGTCCTTGCACGGACTATTTTATCTAGTATAAGTATAAAGGGGAATAAGCACACTATTATTATCAATGTGTCTGCTCCTCGGAGTTTTAATTTTGAATCAGGAACATTTTTGTTATTTAATAAAAAAATTACTTTATTTTTTTATATAGTATATTTATTTATTACTATTAAAGTGAATAAGCACACGCGGCAATATGTGTGCTTCTCAGAATTTAATTTTGATAGGGTTATTTTTGTCCTGTAATAATATTTTTTAATCTATTTTGACAAATCACGACAAGTTTATTGTTTGCATTCAATACTACTTTTATTATTGAATAATTTTGTAATCTAAAAGTAATTATTTTTAAAATATTATTAATAAAGTTAATTTAATAAAAGAAATTCATAATAAAATTAATTTATGTTATAAAATAAAAAGTATAATTCTCTTTTGAGTAAACAATTTTTGATAGTGTAAATAAAATTCAATTGGATGAAAAAAGTCACAAAGAACAATTTAATCAAATAACTTTAATAATTAATTGTATTAAAATATTTTATTCATAAGTGTTATCGCAATACACGAGACTATCCAAGGTCAAGTGAAACAATCATTTTTCTGGCGGCACTCGATAATTTCTTGAAAGTTTCAAGACTTCAAAGGTCAAGGGAAGTAGACATTTCTCCGGCGGCGATGGTTAAGTTCATGAAAGCATAGAACTTCGGCGGCGGCGGATAAGTTCATGAAAGTATAGACCTTCAGAGATCAATCAAAGTAGTCATTCAAACAAAAACCAACAAAATGGTTTGGGGCTTTTCCGTGTGGACCCACTTTCAGGCTATTGATTATTACTGTCACAGACTTAGATTTCAACTAAATGCTCCGCGTGGCACTCGACAACTTACTCACGATTCTTTCACCATCTTGTAAACTCAAGTAAGCCTTTTCAAACTTAGATTGCTTAGAGAAAGACACAAGAGAGTTTATAAGGAGACTTTTGCATTGCTTTGGAAGATTGATTACATTTGTTTGGTTGATTTACAAATGAATTGCCCTCTATATGTACTACACACCTAGTGGCTAAAGTGTAAATAAAAATTGTTACACAAGTCCCTAAATATTTACAAATTGGCCCTTCTTCTAGAATTCTCTACAAGCCTAGAGAATTCTAAAGTCTTTCAAGAAATCTTCTAAAATATTCTAGAGTCTTCTCCAAACCTCTCTAAGACTCTAGATCCTTTCTACTAAGGCTAGATCACTTATGCTTTAATTTTATGCCTAAGTGGTATGACAAAGTGGTGGGTCATGACACTCTTGCCCACATGATGTTGTGATGACTGTGGCGTATTGCTATTGCATAAACTTCTGAATTTTGTCTTTGAATAGCCACAAGTCCCTGTATCGTTCCCATGTGGCTTCTTCCGAAGATTGTCCCTTCCAATGAATAAGAAACATGGATGTGGCTTGTTGTGTCTATTTCCTTTTGTCTTGATAGTCAATAATAGATTTGATTTCTCAATCGTGCAATCGGTGCCCGACTTGATTGATTTCAGCTAGAATCATCCTTGTCTTCGTGGTATGGCTTGAGGACACTAGCATGGAAGACTGGATGAATCTTGAAATGAGGAGGTATTTCTACCTTGTATGAGATTTTTCCCACTTTTGTAACGATCCTGAAAAGGCCCTCTTACTTGCGCACCAAGTTTTGGTGTATGCCTCGTAGTGCCTTGAATTGTCTCCTATTAAACTTCACCAAGACCACGTCTCCAACCTAATAATTTGTGGGACAATGCTTGCTCTCAACAAACTTCTTCATCCTCCTTGCTACTTTGTCCAAGTAGGACTTGACAGTGTCGGGTTGTTCTTCCCATCCTTTGGTGAGATGGTAAGCTCCCAAACTCTTTCCTTGGAATGCGGTTGGTAGTGAATGTGGAGTTTGAGGTTGTTGGCCTGTTTCCAACTCAAAGGGGGTGCGCCCTTTAGACTCGCTCTGCTGCAAGTTTTAGGAAAATTGTGTCATGTCCAACAGCCTTGCCCAGTCCTTCTGGTGCGCACTCACATAGTGCCTCAAGTAGCACTCTAGTAAGGCATTGACTCGCTCGGTCATCTATTTGCAGGTGGAAACTAGTGGACAAGTGCAGCTCTGTGCCAAGTATATCGAACAACTCCCTCCAGAAGTTTCCAGTGAAGCAGGGGTCCCGATCAGTGATGATATGTCTTGGCAGGCCCCAATATTTCACTACATTATTTAAGAATAGTTTGGCAGGCTCTTTTGTAGTGCAAATGACTGTGGCGGGCATGAAACTAGCATACTTCGAGAATCTGTCCACCACGACCATGATCGTCTCATTCCCACCAGACTTTGGCAAGCAAGTGATGAAGTCTATAGTCACACTCTCCCATGGACGCTCCGCTACAGGTAGTGGTTCCAACAGTACTCCTGGTTGCGTTGTTCCACCTTATCTTGTTGGCCCAAAAGACAAGTCTGCATGTAACATTCAATATCATCCCTCATATGTAGCCAATAGTAGATCGACTCAATCAACGCCCTTGTGCGATGATACTCAGATGTCCAGCCCACAAGTCCACATCGTGTCGTGGCTTTCCTTTAAGTCGGAATCAGACTTCATAATCGGAAGGACTGTGCGTCATTATTATTCGAAGGAAATACAATAGGCTTCATCCATGTCCATGTATAGTTTGCTACCCTCCTGGCAGCCGTTCATATGATACCTATTGCTCTACTGTCACCCCATTTGATCTGTCAAGGCTATTTTCCATGATTTTATCTGCTACTCTTCAATTTACTCCCAAATATATCATACAAATGTCTAATGAAATCAATTCTAAGCTTTTCAACGAATTTCATCGGTTCTCTCAACCACAACCATAAAAAGAACTCAACCACAACCATAAAAGGTAAAAAACATGGAGTGAATAAAAATGACATGGAGAACTTGTTTTTTCTTTTCTTTTTTAACACTAGACAGTGTCTAGCGGTCTTTTATTAAACATAAAATTATCAATAGGGACAAGTACAAGCAAGGGGGGCTAGACCTTACCTTACTAATCCTAATGAAGTACCTAACTTCTGTTACTTAACAAGCATGAAGAAAATAAGAGCTAGAGAGAACTAAGTATTTTCTAATCATCACAGAGTTTGTAATACACTCCATGATGATATTACAAATGAGGATGCTTAAATAATGTAAAAATATGTCAATCAAGAAGAAAGTTGTGTTACCATCCTCAAACTTTCTATTACAAAAGCATGAATTAAAAAAGATTGATTGCCCGTCAAAAGTAACTTGAAGTATTTTTCTCTTGTCTTCTTCTTCAAACCTATCCAACAACACTTGATGATTCATACCTTCTTTATGGATTTATTGGATCTAGTTGAACCTATTAATACTGTCAAATGATTTTGTTTTGCCTATCGCATCGATAGGTGCCTTGGAACAAACTCCTCAGTCATTTTACCATCCCAACTATGTTACCTTTCATGTGTCTTCTTTTTGCTTTTGTTGCTTCCACTTCTTTGTTGCCTAGGTGATATATCCCCTTCCCTAGCCACTCTATCAAAGCAAATGTCCAGCGTATTGTCTTCCTCATCTTCATCAAGAGAATCCTCACCCAAATCCACTCCATCTTCATCAAGAGAATAATCCTCACCCAAATCAATTGTATTTGACACTAAGGCCCTTGACTCATTCTTCTTTGCAAGCACACATTTAGGCACAAATACGGGAGCTTCTACACTTAATTTGCTATTTAAAGCAAGTGGTGAGACTTGTTTTTCTTGGATCAAATTGTTGTCGTTCTCTGTTAACCTTACTTGTTTTCCAGTAGTCTTAAATAAAGCATTAAAGTTATTCGAACATAATAGGTCTCTTGAGGCATTACTAGTATCTTGCCTCTTCTCACTATCATGAAAATTTCCAGTCGAACCTTTTTCACTACATGGAGAATTATTTTGACTAGTAGGGGAAAGGATCCTACTACTAGTTGATTTTTTGTGTGCAACCAGTGTCCAGTTTTAATTGGATTCTAGTTTTCAACTTGCAAAACATGTTGTCCAGAATTTTCAGCATCTTCAACATCAGATGTATCCATTAGTTTTTGTCCTGAATCCATTAATTTTTTCCCTAAATCAACTCGTGGCGCATCAACCCCAACTCTTGGTGTTCCCTTGCATTTTTAGTTGCATTAGACTTCAAATTCAACCCAACTTCTTTTGATTGCACCTCATTAGTAGCAACCTGTTCGTTATTGCAATCACCTTTGTTTTTGGCAGTTGTTTGAACACCAATATTACTTGTATCAACATCCATTGAGTCTACACGATTTTGTTCGGAAGTGGTAGCAACCAATTGTCGATCTAAAGAAGTAGATTTACTTTGATCGACATCTACAGTCTTTCTTTTTTTATTTAATATTTCTCTCGCATCGCCTTGATACTTTTCACTATCGGTAGTACCATTTAAAGCACCTTCAATGGTATCATCAATTTGTTTGTTATTTTGATTTCTTTTCTAAATCAAACGACAATTATCTTCATCATGACCTTGGTTCTAACAATAATTGCGATACAATGGTAGATTATCATATACAATCTCCTGACCTCGATCAACTTACCAGATTGTCCATCCACAAACTGCAACCTTATACGAATTGGAAGCTTTTCCATTAGATCAAGTATAACCTTGACACTAGCCGTGCTAGGTCTTGACTTGATTTGAGTAGCTTTATCCATAGCTATTGGTTTCCCAACTGGTGATGCTATAGACAACAGAGACTTCTTTGCAAACAAATCTGGAGATAAGTTCGGTAAAGAAATCCAAACCACAGCTAACATTGTTTCCTCCTTAGGGTTATATCCAATGGACCATGGAAAAACCCTACAGTGGTGCGCCCTTCCATTGTAGAGAAGATAATTAACTGAGCGAGATAAAGCTAGGACATAATCTAACTGAGCAAGATAAAGTTAGTACATAATCTTCATATTGATCAAACCTCAACAAAATTTGTCTTGGAGCAAGTAAGTCAATTAAACAATTTCCTTAGGTAACAAGATGTTTCGGTAAAATTGACCTTAATACGTTCAAATCTGGTGCACCATGGGATAATTTAAACACCGCTGCTTGATGTAATCCCTCTTCGATCATAAAGTCTTGCCTTTCCTCCATTGAAAACGTGATAGTAGGTTCTCCGTGAATTATTTCGATTGATTTTACAATTGTTTTTTAGTTAATTAGGGAAGATTGTTTAGGATTTATAGTATTGGAATTGAAAAGGGTGGCGTATGTGGTGGTTTGGCATGATAGTTTGGGGTGGTGGGGTGGGCTGGACAACCTCGAAAGGAGGTCGTCCAGTGGTCGTAGCAGCCATGATAACTGCTGCCTATGTAGGCCTAGGTCGGCAGAAAGTTCAAATTGCTTTTTTACGATATGGAGAACTTATTTTACGTAAATTTCAAATAATTTTATCTTGAAAAGTATTTTTGTTAAAATGCTTTTTGAAAGAAAACTTTAGAATAGTTCGCATTTGTTTGTGCTGACTAGGGTTGAGCATAAATACCGAAAAACTGAAAAATCGAACCGAACTGAATTGATTCGGTTTTCTGGTTTAGTGTCGGTGTTATTTTTTCAAAAGTTCGGTTCTTCGGTTCGGTGTAAGGGTCTTAGAACTTCGGTGCACTGAAGAACCGTACTTTTATTAAAAAATAATAAATAAATAAATATATTATTTATCGGCATTCTCTTAACTAAAAATAAAAAGTCAGTTAACGATTGAATCATTCATGAACAAAACAAAGTAGCAAGAAATGTACAACTCAATAGTTAACTTCAAATATTAATTTTCAAGAGAAACCAAAACATATTTTTATCAATGTACGTTATGTAAAAGGAACCCGTCTTCGTCCTTGTTTTTCTCGAGAAATAGTTGGAGGCACAATGTTCTTGACAAAGATAAATATAGTCTTTTAGTTAGCACAATAAACTTTTAAATGGCAAGACACATCATTCATTAACATACTTTTAAATTTTTAAGTATCTTATACTTTGATTTTGTCCTCATTTTATTTTTCATTCACAACGAAAAACTGATTGGAAAATACCGAACTAAACTGAATTGAAGTAGAAAACACTGAATTGAACCAAACCAAACCGAGTTAGTTTGGTTTGATATACAGTGCACACTTTTCTAAAATCAAAAATCGAAAACCAAACGGCCACCCCTAGTGCTAACCAAATCATTGATATAAGGATCTTTATTAATATTTTAAAAATAGTTTATGTTCGGACAAATTTCCACAAAAGAAATATTTTAAGAGTTAAAAATTATGAAACAAAAGACACCTACAAAAACTTACCTAATATTTTAATCCTCTATCTTTTTTTAATAATTGACATTGTAACTTTTTTTACTCTAGTTGTTTTAACCTCTTTTTTTTGTTGTCAATACTTTATTCCTCTTCAATTTTTGTTCAACATATTTTCAGTCTTAACATTTGATAGAGTGTATAAGAATAATGTTAAATAAAGTGTATTATTAATGCTTGTATTAGCAATGCATAAATTATATATAAATAATTTATTATGCATTGTTTGATTTGATGCATTAAAAATAGTATGCATTGCATTAAAAAAAAATTACAAAGATACTCTCCACTATTATTGGTGGAAAAGATGTAAATAAAAAAATTGAGGGTCATTTAAGTCTTTAATCATACTAACGCAAGCATTTCAAGTGTGCTTTTTTTTTTTCGAGCCAAGTTTCTTATCGAAAATAATTTTTTATTTTGCCTAAAATAGGGATAAGATTAATGTACGTCTTATTTCCCAAACTTTATTTATGAAATTACACTAGATATACTATTATTATATAACATTCATAAATGTATAAATACAAAATTTGTATATATTTACCCTGTTTATATATTCACAAGCGAAATATACAAACGGGCAAGCAAAATATACAATTTGTAGCCTCTATATGTATATACTTACCATGTTTGTAAATTTGCAAGCGAAATATACAAACCGCAACTTATAGCAAACATAACTATAGTTATGGAGTGCAATTACGGAAAATCTGAAACTATAGCTATAAAGCCTTATTATATCTATTATCTTTGTTATTTCTGAAATTTTCTCTTTTTAATTTAAACAAGATTTATTATTTTGTAGAATGACATAGTAATGCTTTAAATTTTATTTAATTTTCAAGTTTTTGTTTTCATGTATTTAGGTGTTCCTTTGTCTACTAGGAGGCTTAGGACTTTGCAACGTAAACCGTTGGAGATTTTTAGAGATAACTAATTGATGGTAATAACTTAATTGTCAATAATGTATTCTTTTAGAGTTAATTAACATTTTTTTCTAAATGTTTTTAAAATTTATAGCGACATTGAATCTAATGACAATTAACTAATGTTGACACTCTTTGTTAATGTGCATATTTATTGCCGCTAATAGTTATTTTTATCTGGAGTCTGGACTTTGCATTAAAAATTGATTCTCCGTGGGTTGCCTTTCTCAACCATGAAAAAATTACCACCTTTATCAAAAGTTACAACTTACCATCACTATTTTAAAACTCATTATTATTTCCTATTATTCACTGTTTGACTTCTCAAATAATCAGAAAATTACGCTATGTCCTTGTATGAAAATATTTAGAGCGTAGTAATAATTCTTTTTATCTCCGGCGGAAATTTGAATCTAGTTGAACTTTAATATGGATATCGAATACCAAATGAGAAACCAAAACAATAAAATGAAATTATCCAACTTCCTTTTTTTAATTGTTCAAATTTTTGACAATAGAATATTTTAGACAGAGACGTATCTAAGGGGGGGGTCACCGGGTTCACGTGAACCCATGGTCCCCTCCCGAGATCATATATAGTAGTATTATATTTTAGAAAAAATATTGAAATATAGATGTGTGAACCAACACTTGAAGTATCACATAATGCGATTATGACTGGGTGCACCTCTCTCCGCGAGGTTAGAAATTTGAATTTTATATTTATCTTGTTTTAAATTTCTTTCTAAATGTCGAACCGATCAAATTTATATCATAGATCAACATTTTTATAACAGTGCATCCATCATCTCAAAATCCTGGATACGCCTCTGATTTTAGAGCCTTAAATTAAACTAATTAAAATTTTATATTAATAAATAAAATTATCTACAATAAGATCAAATGTAATGTTTGCAAACAAATGACTAATTTTTATCTTTAACTAATTATCATCAATGTATAAATAATTAAATGTTATTAGACTAGTTGACTCAATTTAACCCTAAAAATAAGCTTTTATGTCCTCTTATAAATGAAAGAAGATCCATCCTCGTCTACATATCAACCCTATCAAAAAATTCTTAAGCAAACACTTTTATTAACTTTTATTTGTAAATTGAGTTGTCTTCTTCCTTGCTAGATTCAATTCCTAGCTACCAGAAAACATCAACTAAAGAGTGGTTTAGTTTCATAATGATTTAACTGTTTCATGATTATGCTTTTCGGTTTTTCCTACTTTATATTATTTCATATCATTGTCCTTTTAGTTCGTTAATCTGGAGATTTGAGGTAGTTATTCAATTTTCCATAGGGATACAAACATAAACATGTGGGTATATCGTGGTTGACTATTAATTTCAGCTAATCGCACGAAAAAATTTGTGCACCTATAGTCCAAGCTGCAATTCGTAAGTCCTGCATTTGGATAAATCACATTATGTTTTACTGGTCTAACATGCCACTACACCATCTTTTATGCACTAACAAGATTAGTTGCGCTTTTGTTACCCAGTCATGCGCCAAACTTGATTCTGGAAGGAGTGTCTGTGTGGCAGATCCTCAATCCAAACTTGATTCTGGAAGGAGGAGTGTCGAGACTGAGTCTTGTTTGAAAGGATATTCCGTTCTGCTGATATTTACTTCAAACTCTTGAACGTGTGGTTTGGCCCTTCCCAAGAGTGAATGTCTTTTTAATAACAAAGTTTTGCATAATTTATTAATTTAATCACATAAATTGTACTACAGAATCTTGAATGCCTTTTTGAATTTTACATGATTTTTTTAAGTTACATACTTTACTCACTAAGTTGTTGTTTTGTACTAACAACGGCATATAATTAAGACATTCAATAATTGGGTTTCATGATTACTTTGAACTGTATCACAAATCAATAATAAGAAATTTGAATTGTATCACAAAACAATAATAAGAAAGTTGAAGGATTTTGTTAAAAGGACACAGTTCCCAGATTTTGCTAGAGGATATCCTTTAGCAATACTTATGTTTTTCTTTAATAAGTATGGTATTTCTATTCTGTTGTAATTAGCAGTTGGGCACATTTTTATCGTTGATTGAGTTACCTTACTATGGCTTATTTTAATATCACCCTCTTCTTCTCTCTCTTTCTCTGTCTATTTGAGCAGTTTTCAGATTCCATTGCTCTGCTTTTCTTTTCTGTTTTCCTTCTCTCTGTGTCTCAGTGTCATTGAATATGGGCGTTCGAGATGGAGAGTATGTGTTGCTTAAGTCGTAAATCTGCAGCAATGGGTGGTTTGGTTGGGCGAATTCGACTTTCTCCAGCAAATCCCACATTGGGGTAAAACATTCTCTAACAAAGGCTACTTTGTACTCAGAGAAACTCGAACCCAAGACCTCAGGTTAAAGAAGAAGAAGTATTTACCCATAAGTGATTTTTTGGGTTTATTATCGGTTTTCAATTTTCACACCCTCAATTCTCTAGTAATTGTTAGGAGTATATAAAATGGCTTTAACCGATAAAAAACGAATTGAAAATATTTATCGATGTTGAGTTATTGATTTAATGATTTTAAAGCAATTTTATACCTTTTTTTTATTATTGGAATATCGATTCGCTTAGCATTTTATAATCGTTGTCTTGGTGTTGTTTTCTTTCTATTGTTGTTGGCTCGTAGAAGTTCTACCCATCAATGTGAACAGTGGAATGACCATATTTTTCTTTTTAGAAGTTTTGTGTTATAGAGGTTTGCTACTTAACCAAAATAATTATAATTTGCTTTAGCAATGACTTGTTTGGATTTGCTTTTGTTGTAATTCATATAGATTTTTATACATGAAGACTAGGGGTGTCAAATGGGTGGGTTGGGTTGAAATTTGATATATCAAAATAGGTTGAAATAAAAATCGGATTGGGTCTTGACCCGCCAAAGATTACATTGGGCTCAAATGGGCTAAGAAACGAATTGAGTCTTGACCCGCCTAATTTGACCCGATTAATCTCAATAACTTTAACATAGTGATATTTAACTTTTATAATCACAATTTGAATTTCAACTCAAAATTTTTTTTTTAAAAAAAGTAACAAACGCATAGATAAATCCTAAAAGATGTTAAACAAATAATAATTCATACCTTTAATATATGAACATATTAGTAAAGAGTTTTAAAACGGGCTGAAATTGGAGATTGAATTGGCTTCAATTGAGGATTCTCTAAAAAGGGGTTAGGCTTGAATGGGTTGGGATTGAACCAAATTCAAATTATCTTGAGCATAACCCTTAAAATTTTGGGCAAGTTACCTATGTTTGGGTTCATTTTTGACACCCCTAATGAAGACAATGTATATATGAACAAATAAAACAAGATAAAGCAAAAAAAAAAAGTAAAAATGAGGAGCATTTTCTTATCAGTTGAACCAATCAAACCATTAAAAACCAAAAATTGATAACAAATATCTTATTGGTTATCAATTTAGTATATTTACAAATCGAAAATCAAAAATCAAAAATCGAATTGGTAATAGACAAAACCAGACCGAACCAGTCGATATGCATCCCAAGACAGCTAAGGTCCCTTGCGCTTCCTTTCTCAAATGTTGTTGGGAAGACATCTTTTTCTTGTCAAAACTTACTCTATTCAACTTAAAGCACTCAGGTTAAACCACCAAGTGACAGCATTGAGGAATCTTATCAAAAAAAAAAATACTTCCTTTAACTATGAATGTCATTAAAGCTTATAACTTTGACAATAAACTCATGGCACAAAGTAAAATGCTACAAGAACGAAATAATTGCACAACTGGCCAAGCAAGAAAAATTAGTTCAATTTGAGGAACCACGATGGAATGTGGAATGTGGTGGTTAGCCTCTGCAACTGTAAAATCTCGAACTAGTGACTCTTACCATGCCATCTATCTACTTAAAGCTCCAATAACCTAACAACATCAACGCTTGAAAGCCCACGTAGATCATAGTTTCAGCTTCTTTTTAGGTTTTTTGGCCATTCCATTTGAAGACAACTCCAATTTCTGGCAAAAACCACATTCAGGACTAACTTGGAAAGCAGGAGATGAAAGATAGACTGTGTAAATTGATAGAATACCTTACGCTGTTTCTCCTTCTTCATCTTCTTCCTCTTTTTGTTTTTCTTACTTTTTTTTTGGACGGATATTTGAGTCTCTTCATCTTCAGCAGATTCCTGGAAAGATTGTGCCAAAGTTAGTCAGGTTTAAATACTTGCTAGATCTTTCACATCTTCACAGA
>JAJOOR010022427.1:0-19144 GCA_036250505.1 Solanum acaule | reverse complement strand
CCACCATCTGACTCTGCTGGAATTTGAACCATCCAAAAAACACTATTTTTGTAAGATTTTCGGGACAAACATAAATAGTTTCTTATGCTTTGAAACCAAAAACTACAGATAGGAAGTAACTTTTATTGACTTAACAAACATATACAAATACCAAAAAGGGACAATTTATATGCTAATTATAGGACACATGAACCCATGGTCTCTTCATAAAACTAAATGGTGCACTTGGTTGAAAATGTTGAGTTATATACCTAGACAAGTTGGGATCAATTCATGCTTAATACATTTTCTTCTTTTTTACTAGTGTACCCATGTTCTAAAAATCATAGATTCGCCTCCAAGTCTTAAAAACAGAGTATTGAAACATAGGAAGATAAATACACTTATTTTCAGAGATTGTAAGTTCATCAAAAGAGGGAAATGATAACCAAATTATAGTGGAAAAAGATTTAAAGCTTACCAAGGAATCTGCCCTTTTTCTCTTTGGACTTTTGTCAAACACCTTATGCCCTATTTGTAAATTTCAAATGTTTTATCCTAATTTAGGGCATGGGGCTTTGGAGGGAAAGAGGGAATTGGGGAAGTACTTTATATATTCACAAAGAAAGTGATTTTATACTTTTTAACATTAAAACACGAGTGTCGGGTAGGAGTCATGGATATAATAACGGTGGAAAGAAAACGGCAAAACAAAAAAGAAAACAAACTTCTCAAGTAGTGTGTTAGGTGAATAGAGATCAAGTAAAATAAAATAGGGGGAAGTAGAAGTAACGTAGGGGCATATTTGGATCTATTTAATTGTTTTGAAGGGTGTATTTGTACTTTTTTATTTCTAAAAGAGTGAAAAGGTCAAACACGCAACCAAAATTCTTTTGATCTTTTTATTTTTCTATCTCAATTGTTACCAATTATTTATCAAAACACACTTCAACATCATTGTTCTCTTTTCCTATTAGAAATATTCACATGAGAGGCGACTATAATTGGATTTGTGTTGACAAATTTCACATTTCGGATGAAATGGTCATTGACGAAGACACTTCATACCTAAAGCTTAAATCCAACACCTTTGATTATCAATCCATTAAACTTGATAGTAAATTGCATCTAAATACTTGAACTATATTCTGTATTAATTGAGTACCTAATAAACCCATGATTATTCATACTATACTTTCAACTTAACATGGGGGAGGGAGTTGGGGTTGGGGGGGAGATATGCGTATGTTCTCAAGTGCCCATTAGGTAGATACATTAACCACTTAAAAGATGTCACCTAATTATACACATTAATCTCAATAAGCCGAAGAAACGAAAAAAACAGCCTCTTAATTACCTTCAAGCTGTGCGATATATGCAATTGATCAAATAGAGAAATAAACAAGTGTGTCATAGTACTACATCAACGTTTGTTTCTCTTTTGTGTCTTTTAACTTCTACTAAGCCAATGATCCGCCTAAATCTATGTAGACAACTTCTGCTTTAGGTGATGCCCGCGAAAAATTTGATATCTCTGCAAATATTTGTAATCTTGTGTCGAGCTGTTCATGATCAAGATACTGTCGATCGATTAGCATTCTCTCCAACACTGGGGACTCGGCTAACAAAAATTTGATAAGCAGCAACTCAGTGGTTGTCCCTGTTAAGCAGCCTAGCTTAACTTCCTTGAGGTGATTAAATGTCACATCGGATAAATGTTTGAGCTCAAGGGGTTCTGGAATAGGTTCATCCTCGTCATCTTCATCTTCATAGTCATATCCATATTCATGAACCTAAGAAAGATAAAAAGAAGTCAACTCATAGATTATTGAGGAAAGAAAGAAAGAAATTAGAAGAGACGGAGTACTAAGAACCTGTATTTCGAGATATTCTAAATATGGGAAGCTTCTTATCAAGCAAAGAGCATATGAGAGCTTATATGATTCAACCAGCATAATGTCAGGCAGGGTAAATCGTTTGACGCTGTTAAGATTAAACGGAAGTCTTGTTGGTGCTTCATATCCTGCTCCAGCAGAGAACTAGGAAACAATTACCGAAAATTAAGCCTAAGTCAGCCCAAACGAAATTTCATCCACTAAAGTGCATAATAATGAAGTCATCAAGCAATATTTACCCCGGAATCAAGGGAGAAAAAGAGGAGGTGCTCGAGAGCAGGACAACACTCGAAAACCTTGGCAAAATCAAGATCCTCTGCTTTAATATAGTCACCATACAGCAATACTTTTACCAGACGAGGGACATTCTTTAGGCAGACAGAACTTATATTGCCTGAGAGATCGAACGACCTCAACATGGGGGCATTAATTTCAATTGTGTCTGACTTGTTTGCGATATCCAGCTCCAACTCCTCAAGCAACGGACAATGAGATATTAAACTTTCCAGCAACTCAGAAGAAATATTGACTTCACATAAATTCAGGCTAATTAACTTATCAAATCCTTGAAAGGCTGATGGATGTTGTATTGAGCAATAACAAAGACTTAGATGCCTCAGCTGCGAACATGCGAAAAGTAAGGAAGGCAATTTGTATTCCTTTCTAAGTGGAAGGTGAAGTGCAAGATGTTGAATGTCATTCCTCGAGAGGAAATATATGAAGTTGTCAATCTCAGGACAGCTTGCTAGATGAACAACATCAAGGGTAAACTTAGTGATGGGTCCTTCATGAAGGCTCAAAAACTGGTACATAATCTTTCTAAATTTTATTGTAGGGTTCAGTAAATCCTTCTTTGTTATCCAAAGAGATTCATCAAGCTCCAACTTTGTAAGTCGACACCAGTGATACCTCCATTTCTTTGATAAGATGCTTGTTCTCACAGCATCTTTAGAAGGCAAACACATCAGAATGACATCAATTATATTATCAGGGAGGTAGCTAAGGGCATCGGGAACTAGACTTCGACGAAGCTTTCTTGCCTTAGGAGGCATCATATAACAATGATCACTGAGAAGCTGTAGAAAATAAGCAATAGTATGAAATAAGGTACCTCCAAGTTATCTGGACATAACAACTATTCATATAGTCAAATCAACATAAGAACGAAAGGAACACTTCCAACAATAATCACCACGAACATGTAGTAACTAGACAACAACACGAAGTAAGGAATCTCTAAACTATCAAGACAGAGCGGCTATTCACAATGCCAAATCAACATAGGAAATATTTTTGTGTTCAAATCTTCTATTCAAACTGTAATAGGTTATATTGAACCATTTGATCATTTCCTTAACAATTACGAAGAAGAATGCAAGTGAAAAACAATATTTAGAAATTCTATTCACACAGAGAAAACTAAAGACCCCCAATTTTCACTCCTCAAGTTCGACGCGACATAGAAACACATATACACACAGTGAGTGGAAAAGAAATAGCCTCCATTTTCTGAAGAAGAAAACAAGGGGAAGGCTAAAAGACTTGGGTAAAAAATATCAGAAACTATCACCATTTCGCAAGTTTCAAACCAAAATTATTCATCCCTCACAGAACCCTATGAACTACCACAATTTCATATTAAAATACCCCCGGAGGAATATGACATGCTACATGAACATCACACTCCAAAGAGTTCTAAGTCGCAGTACACATGGAAAAAAAATCGAGTAAGCAGGTTAAAACCTTCCCTATGCCAACTTCCACTAAACTCGACTATGCTACTACGTACCTACTACATCCCACCAATACATATATCCGGGATCTCTACCCTCCAGCCTTAAGCAGATACGAAGAAATCACCTATAATATTTTCTGACACCACTGGAATCTGAACCATCCAAAAGACACTATCTTTGTAAGATTTTTGGGACAAACTTATATAGCTTTTTATGCTTTGAAACTAAAAACAACAAAAAGGAAGTAACTTTTATCAACTTAATGAACATACACACACCCAAAGGAAACCAACAACTAAAAGTCCAGGGGCGAATTTATATGCTAATAACCAGGCACCTAAACCCGTGGTCTCTTCGTACAACTAAATGGTGCACTTGATTGAAAATGTTGAGTTATTTACCTAGATGAGTCGGGATCAATTTCCGCTTAATACATTTTCTTCATTTTCAGATGCACTCATATTCTAAAAATCCTAAATTCGCCAAATACACTTATTTTCAGAGATTGTAAGTTCATCGAGAAAACGAAAGGAAATGATAAAAATACAGAAAAATAACCAAATTAAAATGGAAAAAGATTTAAAGCTTACCAAGGACGAAGGATTGCCCTTTTTCTCTTCGGAATTTTGTCAAACACCTATGCCCCTATTTGTAAATTTTTATGAGTTTTATCCTAATCTAGGGCATGGGGTTTGGAAAGAAAGAGAAATTGGGAAAATACATTATAGTATATTACCGGGTCGGATTTGAGTTTCGGGTATAAGTGAAATATGAATAACTAAATATCGAGCGCGAGAAAAATAAGGTAGAATGAAAAAGTATTTTGAATTATACGTGGTGCGAACATATATTAGTCAAGTTAGTAAATATGAAATTTTGTGTCTATTTTACTCTTGTTATGAAATCGTACTATTAATATCGTAGCATAGATGACTAATAATTAATAGAGGAGATATAGTAAAATTATCATTTTACTTGTTGTTTCTCAAGGGATATGTTAATTGTTACATCAAACATGGACAAGTAATAATGGAAGAAGGGAATAGTAAGATTCATGTATTAGGTTAGTTGGTACTTTCTCCGTTCTAAAATAATTTGTATTTTAAGATTTCAAGAAAGAACTGATCTACCAACATGGTTGTGGTGCAGTGGTGGGACTGATTCACCTTAACATGGTTGGACTGTCACCCCCAAATGGATCTAGAGTGCGCAATCCGGAGTTAATTAGGGCTTCGGACACCCCCAAATGGACCCTAGAGTGTGTAATTTGGAGTTAGCTGGGGCTTCGAACGCCACGCGTAAAAAAAGAAGGAGAAAGAATTGATTGTAGTCTTCAAAAATAACCCTTGTTTTAATGCATGATGTTTTATATCATTAAAGAATCATTTCTTTCTCCAAGGCATTTAATTAGAGGTAAATTAGTAAAAACACTCCTTATTTTCTAAGAATGATTAGTTTTTTTACGGGATATACCTAACTCCTAAGGTACAAACATTACTTATTTTAAAACGAGGAGAATATTTTATTAACTTATATAAATAATATAAATTGAATTGACCAGACAGTGAATCAACACACTGCAAACCACAACAGCAAAAAGTGAAACAAAGAAAGATTCAACTAATTTGAACTGCTCGCAAGCCCCCGTAAGTTGGGAGCAGCCATAACATAAGGCTATTACTTTCGCACGAATCTATCACTCCAAAAATCAATCATGAAGCAGACACTAAATGTAAAAATTCCTTAACATGTAATGACTAATGTTATTACAAACAAACTAATCAAAACATTCATCCAGAAATGCTCATGTTCGTAACAGATATTCACTGTCTGTGTATCTTATTACAGAAACTCAAGTTTAGGTGATGCACTATACAACGACAAAGATCATGATTTATGGACTACTTGTGCTTTAGGCGATGCACGCCAAAATTTTGATACCTCAGTGAATGCACCTGGTCTTGATACAATAGTATCATCTGGAATCCATGTATCGATTAGCATTCTAACCAATCCCGGGGACTTGGCTAACAAAAGCTTGAGAAGTTGCATCTCAGGCGGTGTTCCTTCAAAGCGTTCTACCTTAATTTCCCTGAGGTGATTTAATGTCAAATCTGTGAAATGTTCGAGTTCAAGGGATTCTACAATACCATCATCTCCAAAGCCAACCTAAGAAAGATAACAATAAGTCACTTCTCAGATTATTCAGGATCTAACAAGTACGAAAAATAATACAAGATTAGAAAGAAGGAAAAGAGTCAAAGCACTAAGAACCTGTATTTCGAGAAATTCTAAATATGGGAAGCTTCTTATACAGCAAAGAACATGTGAGAGGTCATATGACTCCTCCAGAAAAAGAAAACGTAGGTAAAGATATTTGACACAGTTAACATCAAAGGGAAGCCTCGTAGCTACTTCGTCATCATCTTCAGGCTGTATCTATGGAAAAAAAATACCAAAATTCAAGATGAGTCGGCCCAAAAGAAATTCCATATGTTAAAGCTCTAAAAATGAAGTAATGAAAGATTATCTACCTCAGAACCATTGAAGTGCAAGAAGAGTCTCTCGAGAGCAGTACACGACTCGAAAAACATTGCAAAAAAGAAATTATCTGCCTCCATAGAAGAACCCTGATATAAGCTCAGAGATACTTCTGCCAGAAGAGGTACATTCATTAGACAGATAAAAGTTATATTGCCTGTGAAATCAAAAGATCTCAGCTTGGGGGCATTAATTTCTATTACATCTGAAAGTGAATCTTCCGAGATTTCCAGCTCCAACTTATCAAGCAACGGGCATTGAGATATTAAACTTCCGAGCAATTCAGGAGAGATAGTGACATCACATAGTTTCAGGCTAATTAACTTATCAAATCCTTGAAAGTCCGATGGAGGATGTATTACGCAATTATGAAGAGTCAGATGACTCAGCAGCGAAAATGTGAAAAGTGAAGAAGGCAAGTTGTACATTTTACCCCATGGAAGCTCAAGAACAAGTTGTTGAATATCATTCCTAGACAGAAAATGTATGAAGTTGTCAATATTAGGACAGCTTTTCAGAACAGCAATGTCGAGGCTAAACTTAGTAATTGGGCCTTCATGAAGAGACAAAATCTGGTAGATAATCTTCGTAAATTTGACTGTAGGGTATAGCTTATCCATTTTTGTTTCCCAAAGACGTGAATCAAGATTCAACTCTGTAATGCTACACCAGTGATACCTCCATTTCTTTGATAAGATGCTTGTCCTCACAGCTTCTTTACAAGGCAAACGCATCAGAATAACATCGATCACGTTATCAGGAAGGTCGCTAAGGAAGTCGGGAGGTAACTTTCGACAATGCTTTCTTCCCTTAGGAGGCATCACGTAACACTTAACAGCCAGAACCTGTAGAAAATAAGCAATTATACAAAGTAAGGAATCTCCAAACTATCTGGGCAGGGCAGCTATTCACGTAGTCAAATCAACACAAGAACAAAAGGATCACTTATAGCAATAATCACCAAAACCCCATAGAAAATAAACAACAATATGAAGTAAGGAATCTTCAAACTATCTGGACAGAACAACTATTCACATTGTCAAATCATAAGACGTAAAGGTGCATTCTAGTTGAAAATAAAACAGTCAATATCGCTTTTTTTTTCTTTTGACAGGTAATGAGTAACTTTTATTATAATACCAGCATAAAGGAAATGGTGAGCAAAAGTTGCAACCAAAATGTGCAAACATCACAAGTTGTGTAATGATCTAAGAAAGTCAACAATGGTGTTACTATCATTTACATCAAAGGGAGCAATGTTGCACCAAAGACTAAACGAAAATACACTCCCTCCGTCCCAATTTAAGTGTCTTACTTTTGTTTTTGTTCTATCCCAAAAAGAGTGTCCCTTTCTATATTTAGTGAGTTGACAGTTCAAATATCCTACATGACAAGTTTATAACCACAAGATTCAAAGGACATTTTAGTACGTTAGACACATTAAGTTTCTCTTTATTTTTTAAACCCCGTGCCTAGTCAAACTAATTTACACTTAAATGGGAACGGAGGGAATACATATTGTTCTTGATATTAAGTATTGAATCTGTGAACTATTTCCTCTTGATATCTATGTTATTTGGATATATAATTTTCCTTGAGATACCATGTCAAACGGGTATGATAACGAGCATGAATATTTCTTGCCGATTCTTCAAAATATATGAAGAAAACTTAGACATACCCATACGGGATAATTCCATACACCCCTACTATATATATAACAGAGCTTAATATCCATTAATATCATTCTTACAGCAAGAACACCTTCCATCAATACTTCACAAAATGCATTTGTGGGTCTAAAGGGAAAAAAATCAAAAGACAGAAAACCAAATCATATTTTTTGGCATACCCCAAGTGGAAATGCTTGTTGCTACAGAGGCTTGCCATTTCATGATATGGCAGCTGATATTCCTTTTACGGTTTCACTCAATTGCCAACAGAAACACATGGACAGACAGATGACATAGCAATAATTCAGCTTTTGTATAAAGAAATTCTTGAAATGGAAAAGTCACTTGTTGGGTTTCATGCATCGGTAGACGTGAAGTTTTAGAAAGGAGATCTATAAGAGTATGGAGAACGAAAAATTGCATCACGACTCTTCTGGTCCATTATACCTAACTATTCAAGAGTGGCAAGGACTTTCCAAAGCATTTGACAGAAACATTAAATTATTATCCAACTATAGGGAGGCCATATGTTGTCAAGTAAAGTGAGCAATTTTCTCGACCATAGCCAAGAGATTAGAGAGCTTGCAGAGAACCTTGGACTTAATTGTGATGATTATGGTTGGGGTCGCAATCCACACGAAGAAGAGAATGACATTGAAGTAACACATGATAGCGAAGAGGATGATTAGCATGTCGTACGAGAATTATGATGTGATTCCCTAGAGCTATTATGGTGTTTCTTTAAATTTCCCTACTCGTTATGAATAAAATTGTAGCCTTTTGCAAATTATCATCCTAAACTCTAAGAACATTCTCAGAAAATCCAACAGCTACCATTTCCCCTAAAACCAACTATTTGATTCATTTATCTTTGATAGACTTTGATTAGTTAAACACTAACAAAATATCTTCAGTAGATTCAGGTTTTTGAAAAGCTTACATTCAATTTCAGAAAACACTATGCTCTCAATACACCGAAATATGCGTTTTTTGGAAGTAAAAAAAAAACAAGCAGTTGAAGAGGACTCAACAAGTATACGTCCGAGATAAGTACAAAAAC
Organism: Solanum acaule; assembly: GCA_036250505.1. NCBI lineage: Eukaryota > Viridiplantae > Streptophyta > Magnoliopsida > Solanales > Solanaceae > Solanum > Solanum acaule. The sequence goes on along the minus strand of JAJOOR010022427.1, from coordinate 10,260 downwards.
TCATAAATCATGACTAAATTTAGGTTCAGAAGATTCAAGGCATTTTTCAACAACTATGTGCTTACTAAAACTATCCTCATTCCCTTGTGTTTCTAAGTAGAAACTCAAAACCACAATGTGAATTTGACACCACTAACTTACTTTTCTTTTTAATCTGTTTCAAAAAGAATGTTTTTTGTTCACTCTTTACTTCGAACTTTCCACATATGCCACACGATTGAAGAGCATTTTGCTACATTTTAAGTCCTGCAGTGCGCCACCCCCGAATGGGCCCTATAGTACGCGATTCGAATTTAGTTGGAGCTCCAATGTGGGCTCCGGATACAAGGTTGGAAACCAAAAATAAATAAATATTTAATTTAATACCACAAGATTCAAAAAGTCTTATTTACTTTCTTAAACTACATGTCAACTCAAAATCAGACAAACAAATTAAAACGGAGCGGAGTACACAATAGCAACCAACAAGCAAATGAGATTTTGAGAAGAACAAAAGGGGCAAACTTTCATATGAAATTCAATATATATATTGTCTTCATTACTCAAAAATAATGAAGAATATCAATTGATTATTTAATGACTTTACCTCAAGCCTCGAAATCGAAGTTCTGGCCGGCGGCGACAATGGCGAATTTCGTCGGAATATAAATTTATGTTACAAGACAGTAAGCACAAAAATAAAAAGTGAGCACAGAATAAGGTTAAAAGTGTAAATTTGCCACAAATGGACACGTGGCTTAAAATTGAAGTCTCTCTCTCCCCTATTTCTCCCCGAATAACTCAGAAGAAAGTACAAAAATTTTGCCCTAAAAGAGCTAAAGAAGAGGAGTAGTCAGAAGGGTTTTTGAGAAGAGAGGCAAAGATTCAATCTTTTTTGGATTTTATATCATCAGCAATCTTCTTGCTTGGTAAACGATAAGTCTTCTTCTATTATATATGTGTTTATTGTGTTTTTTATATCAGAAAATTTACTTTTGTTTTAGTTGTTGGTTCCTTTGGGTTTGTGCTTGTGTTCTTTCTTTAAGTCAATAAAAATTGAATCTTTGTGGAAGTAAATGATTATAGAGAAGTGCTATATGGAAATTTCTAATTAAAAAAAATAAAGAACCAATGGTTTTTTCTCATTTTGTCCAAGGATGGGTGGACAAAGTTACTTGATACTTGTGTGTTGAGGGTGGAATAGTCATGGTGTGCTTAAGTTCAGGTGGACAGAGTTACCTGGTTCTTGTGGGTTGTGGGGTGGTGGGTGGAATAGTTGGGAATTGAGATGTGCGTAAGCTCGGGTGGATAGTGTTACCTGGTACTTGTGCGTTGTGGGATGGTAGGTTGTGAGTGGAATAGTTAAGATGTTCTAAATCGTGGTTGGATGGAGTTACCCGGTACTTGTGGGTTGGGGTGGAGTAGTCGAGATGTGCTTAAGCTCGGGTGGATAGAGTTACCTAGTACTTGTGGGTTGTGGGTAGAATAGTTAAGATGTACTCAAGTTCGGGTGGATGGAGTTACCCGGTAGTTGTGAGTTGTGGACTGTGGGTTGTGGGCTGTGGGTTGGGGTGAAGTAGTCAAGTGTCCTTAAGCTGGTCCAAACACCACCATTTAAAGAAAACAACATGGAAAATTCTTGGATTGCAAAAACACCTAGACTATTGTTTTTTTTTTACAGGGAAAAAAAATAAAAAAATTGAATCTTTATTTTAGAAATGAGACAGGGAGCTACCCGGTACGTGTGGGTTGTGAGTGGGGTGGTGAGTGGAGTAATGGAGACATGCTTAAGCTGGTCCAAACACCACCATTTAAAGAAAACAATATGGAAAATTCTTGGATTACAAAAACACCATGACTAGTGAATTGAGTGGGGATTTGGACTATCAGAAAAAAATTGAATTAGAAACGAGACAGGGAGTTATTCTTCCCATCTTTAAATGGTGTTGCCCTGGCTTACTTTTGTGCCTTGACTATTTCTTTGGAACTTGTAAACTCTGTTGAAATCACCTAAATCTAGATTTGAACCTAATCACCTATGGTTTTCGTCTCACCTTCACTAACCGATAGGCTACATCCTTGGGTGAGGAAAAGAATAAACAGACCCTAGGCAAAAGTACATAAAGAAGGGCATTTGGCAACAATCTCGGGAAAAAGTAACTCCACCTCTTTGATCTTCACCAAAAATCTTAGGTCTTGGTATGCTGAAAATTTTCGTTTAACTGCTTTTAGGTGAGCTGAGTTATGGTACATTTCCTTTATTGGTTATATATAATAGAATTTAACCTGATATTTAGGTTATACTAGTGTAAGTGTTAGGTCTTCGGGAATCTAGTAGTAGCTGATTTGATGTCAAATCCAGCTAAAGCTGTGGAACAAGCTGATTTTAAGAGTGAAATTTGCCAAATGCTGGTAAAAGGCACTATGATTCTCGTGTATGTGTTTGACTTTTCCTTTCCAATAACAAGTCTGTATTCTTGAAGTATTTGTAGAAAGGTATTCTTGCTCTAAAGAATGCAATTCATTGATACTTAGAAGAGATTACTTAACTTTGTGCTCTTGTTTATTTTCTTGCAGATTACTACTGGTGTTGTACGATGCCTCCTGAGATTACCGATTTACCTGAGAATGTTATCAATGCCATTCTGATGCCTTTGCCTTTGCGAGATGCTGTGAGGACAAGCATCTTATCGAAGAAATGGAGGTACAAGTGGTGCAAACTTCCACAGTTGACGCTTGATGATGAACTTTGGAAGACGACAGATAACTTACTATCTCCTTCTATTAGGTTTACAACCATTATGTACAACATTTTGACCCTTCATCAAGGATCGATTACTCATTTCACCCTTTCCATGTCTAAACTGAAAAAGTATCCTAAGATTTGCAGCATGTTACATTTCCTCTCTAGGAAAGGCATTCAGCATCTCGTTCTTCAATTTTCAGAGTGGAACCGACTCAAACTGCCTTCTTCATTTTTCACGTGTTTGCAGTTGAGTCAATTGACCCTCCAAAATTGTCAAATATGTCCTCCACCGGCCTTCGAAGGGTTCAATATGTTAATTAGCCTGGAACTATGTCATGTGTCAGTTTCTTCCAGATCACTAGAAAGTTTAATCTCTTCTAGCCCGTTGCTTGAGAAGCTTGTGTTGAAAGTCTTTGATTCCATGAACCACTTTCAAATTAGAGCTCCCAAGTTGAGATCCTTTGACTTCTTAGGCTGTATAAAATATATCTCCTTAAAAAATTCTCCGCATCTCGCAAAACTCTCTCTTTTCTATGGAGAATCTTTTGAGGAATCAGAAAAATGTGATCTTGACAATTTTTTTCAGCCACTTCTTTCTCTTGAGCATCTCCACTTGGAATATGGAAATTTCCAGGTAAATGTTGCTTTGAACTTCATTTTAATGCCGATGCAGTTTCATTAAAATTGGCATATTTACATTTTCATCTTTTTGGCTTTGAGTCATCCTGGTTTTTCATTTTCTTTGTAGTTTTTGACTGCTTCAGTACCAAGAAGGCTTTCCTCTGCTCTTAACAATCTTAAACGTCTTTACGTATCACTGGATGAATTAACTGATCTTTCATGCGCTCTTTGCTTGATACGAAGCTCCCCATGTTTACAACATCTTGAAGTGCAGGTTATTTATGATGTTTATGTTTCTCTTTTTCTTTTGTATCTGCTGTTCATACGTTTTGGTGACTTATTCTCATACTCATTAGATCTTCAACCTTCTTAAATCTTTCTTAGGTGTCTATAGAATCGGATAATAAAGTTGATGAAGTTTCTGCGAGTTTCTCAGATGTGACATTGGATTACCTTAAGACAGTTAAAGTTGTCGGAATAATAGGCACAAAGCTTGATATGGCGCTTATCAAGCTTCTATTGGCCAAATCTCCGATGCTGGTGAAAATGCTAGTTGAGCCCGACCTACAATTGGTAGATGAAGAAAAAGGTGTCAAGATACTTGCAGAGTTAACAACATTTCAGCGGGCATCAGGTAAAGCTAAAGTTGAATGTCAGCTAGAAAGGAAATGAAAATGAGTCGGGGTATGATGTTTTTGGTTGATAAAGAGATCTGAGGCTTGGATATGAATCTGCACTGTGGTTGTTTATTTTCAATGGTATCTGAGGTGTGTTTGATCTTTGCTTTTTGTGTAATGACTCGGTTTTGGGTCGTACACCTAGTTTACGTAGGTTTGTTAGCCTCCAAAGCGCGAGTTACGCGCCTTCTAATGCTTCTTTGACCCAACAAATGGAGGTAGAGCTCTGCACTTTTCATGCTCCACTGTTGAAGAACTAAAAGACATTAGCATTGGTTTTCCTTTAAATATACAGTGTTATGCAGTTTCTTTTTATAAAAAAATTAGTTATGTTATTTTTTCTTTTATTTTGGTTTTTACCATTGAGTGCCCACTAGCTTTACTAATTTGGATTTGTGGTTCAAATTCAAGATCTCTGATTAAGGCAGGATAAATGTTCCATCGCATCTCTTAATTGGTAATATGTTATTTATTGGATGTTTGACATGGAGATTTATCATTTCAATATGATTATTTGGATCAACGTGAGAAATCAATTATATTCTTAGAATCTATATGTATATTGAGTTTAGATCACAGGTTGAATCTGTGATCCTCCTGATCACATGACTATACGACTATATTTCTGCTAAAGGTTATTTTTATCATCAAAACAACTGGTTAATAATCTCATGCCCAGAAGAATTAATTTGTTGTTGAAATGGCTCGTGGGATTTGTTTCACTTTTAATCAAAGATTTTGTATTCGAGCCACGTGAATAAAACAAGAAAAAAATTGATAGTGTGTTTCCTCACCTTAAACCACACCTGAAATATCTTTTTTTTGTCGTAGTTTAATTTCACACCTCAATTATTAGTTCAGGTGGAGTATCAACATATTGCGGAGAATCAACACATGAGTAAGTCACATTCAACAAAATCATTCATGAACAGAGACTGGGAACTTGGCTAACAAAACAAACTAATCAAAACATTCATCCAGAAATGCTCATGTTCCCAAACAGACATTCACATCAAAACACAATGTTATATTACTACTACTACACCAACATTTGTTTCCATCTATTAATTTCAACTTCAAATATACTTCTGCTATGAAGATCATGATAGATTACTTCAACTTTAGGTGATGCATGCCAAAATTTTGATACCTTAGCAAGTATCTTTGATCTTCTTTTGGGGCGTGAATATGAATCGATAATCACTCTCACCAACACTGGGGACTTGGCAACAAAAGCTTGAGAAGTTCCATGTATGAACATGTATAACACTCAAGTCATAAAGCAACAACTACCTGGTAAAAAATACAGAACTTGAAGAGGAGGTGCTCGAGAGCAAAACAAGACTCGAAAAACTTCACATAATAAACATTTTGTGCCTCCATAGAAGAACCCTCATATAAGTTCAGAGATACTTTTGTCAAAAGAGGGACGTTCGTTAGACTGATATAACTTATACAGCCTGAGAAATCAAAGGATTTCAGCTTGGAGGCATTAATTTCTATTATATTTGAAATTGGAACTTCTGAGATTTCCAGCACCAACTTCTCAAGCAACAAGCAATGAGATATTAAACTTCCGAGCAATTCAGAAGAGATTGTGACATTACATAGTTCCAAGGTGATTAACCTATCAAATCCTTGAAAGCTCAAGGGAGGATGTATTAAACAATTATCAAGAGTTAGATGCCTCAACTGCGAACATGTGAAAAGTGAAGACAATTTGTATACTTCACCTTCATTCCCTGGAAGGTGAAAAACAAGATGTTGAATGCCATTCCTCGAGAGGAAATATATGAGGAAGTCAATCTCAGGACAGCTTCTCAACTCAGCAATGTTGAGGGTAAACTTAGTAATAGGTCCTTCATAAAGGGTTAAAAGCTGGTAAACAATCTTCGAAAATTTAACAGTAGGATCTAGTAAATCCTCTTTTGTATTCCAATTTGATTGATCAAGCGTCAATTCTGTAAGTCTGCGCCAATGATACCTCCATTTCTTCGATAAGATGCTTGTCCTCACAGCTTCTTTACAAGGCAAACGTATCAGAATAACATCGATTATGTTATCAGGAAGGTTGCTAAGGATGTCAGGAGGTAAACTTCGACAACGCCTTCTTCCCTTAAGAGGCATCCTAATAATCACCAAGAAGCTGTAGAAAATAAGCAAAGTAAGTGATCTCCAAATTATCAGAACAGAACTATTTTCACATTCTACATAAGAAATAAAGGTGTATTCTAGTTGAAATCATACTCTATGTTGTATGATTCATACAACTACTTCCTCTTAATATATATGTTGTATGATTCACTCTATGTTGGCCATAATATGGATATGCACCAACAAACAAATCCATGTATAGTTGCACTCTTACAAGTTATGTTACTTGGACTCACCAAAAATGATGTCGCACCAATCTACCAAAAATGTACTCCTTCCATTTCAATTTTTTTGTCTTGTTCTGACTTGACACGGATAATAAGAAAGAAAAGAAAACTTTTGAATCGTGTGGTCTTAGAGCTAAAGATGTGTGAAATGTACCAAAATGTCCTGGTCTTAAACATGTCATATGAAAAATTAGAATTAAAGAGTGGTCAAGTAAGGAAAAAGACATTCTTTTTTCTAAAGGAACTAAAAATGTAAGTAATACTAACAAATGGAAGCAAAGTGAGTACTACTTTTTGGAGGATTGACACAAACCCTGTAACATTTTTTAAGAGTACAACAACATACTCAGTGTAATCCCACAAAGTAGGGTTTGAAGGGGCTAGAGGTATATGCAGACCTTTAACCCTACCTCAGAGGTTATTAGAGAGTCTATTTTCGATAGATCCTCGACTCAAGAGCATTTTTTAAGAGTCTGAGCAACATAAACACCTTCCATTAATACTCCACAAATACATTTGTGAGTTCAAAAAAGTAGAAACCTAGAATCACATTATATTTGCTTCTTCTTCTTCTAAGCTCTTATCATTCATCATCTTTAACAATAAGGAAAAACAATAATTTATTCATTTTAACTCATAAAAATAAGCATAAGAAGCTATATAAATGTAACAAACACAAGAATCTTAGTAGCTCAATTCGTTCGCTAAAAAATAAAAAAATACCCTTTTGAGTATGTTGAATCTCAATCGCCAGAGGGAGAAATGAATTGGGAAAAACAACATAGAGTGAAGCTAGGCCTTGTCCATGTATATATTTAGGTGTCGTTTGGACTTCATTGATTTGAAATAAAGCTTATTTAAAGTTGTAATTTGTTTGGACATATAATTTAAATATTTTAAGTTACATTTTTCATTTTATTTTATAAACACGAATTCATAATTTGTGAAAATTATTAAAATTACCAAGTTGTCATGACACACTAATACATGTTAAATTGAGGAGGTATATCTTGGAAAGGAAATAGGATTTATTCGAAAGTAGAGGTAAAGTTTGTGTACATTTTGTTTTTCTTAAACCTTATTTATAGTATTACACCAGATATATTGTTGTCGTTGAAACAAGGGAAAAGATCTTACTTCTAAAAATAATGTGTAGGCCTAGGGGCTAAAGTGAGTGTACATTTCAACTAATTTCACGAGATAATTGTTTTATTTAAAAATATACTTTAAGATTAGTTTAAGAGTCGCCACTTAATTTTTAAGGTGAAATTAAGAAAACCAATTTTTTCAACAAATTAAACAGAAATCAATTGAAAATATACAAAGGGTTCGAGGTTCTTATTAGCATTTTGGGAAGGGGTTTAAAGTACCCAAAATGCCCGCTAATACGCGATTATCCGACAATTAATTATTTGGCTAAAATGATTTAACTTAGCTCGAATCGCAAAACTAAACTATTTTATGGTTAGGACCATTCTAAGGGAGAAACAGAAAAATGTCGCCACATTATTTAAATGAAGTATTTTACATACTTACATATTTTGTTTATTTATTTAGTTGAGTAAGAAACAAATGATTTAGTTAAGTGATTAATTCAAAATGGGTGTCTTCTGTGATTTGAATTTTTCGAGACCTTAATATTAATTTTAACAAATAGGCACATAATAGCAGTTAAATAGATAGAGAAAGAGAATTTGGACCCAAATCTGGTTTTCTTGTCCGCCTGGGCCAGTATTTGGGCCTATTTTCTTTTTGGACCTTTTGACCCGATTTTTGCTACCTTTGTACCTGTCCTAGACTAAATTGAATTTTATTTGTTTGGGCCCATCTTCCACCTGTCCTAAATTCTAACAAGATAATAATAAATAAAACGACGAAGGCTTAGGCCCAAAATAACAAAATACATTTTTTTAAAGAAGGCCTCTTTAAGCCCAATCTTTCAATTTCTCGATCTGTTGCTTCTTTCGAATTTAGGACCTGTTCGTTGACTTTTATGGCTGATTGACTCGAATACAAGAGAATTGGGCCTCCATGACCCAACGGAAAATGCAAGGGAATGATGAGTTCATAGTGAACTCGGACAAATTTCACATACAAAGACAAATAAAATCATATTAGCACGGGATCAGAAAATAAATAAATAAATAATAATAAAAAATAAAAAAATAAAAATAAATATACCACATGTGTTATTCTAACAAAGAAATCAAAATTAGGATATAAACCAAACAACAATGCGCACATATGACATGCAAATTGTGAACAAATTCTGGTTTGACCTCGGTCCATTCTCCATTTTCATGCATATACCCTCAAATTGACATTATTTAAATGAATTTGTTGAGAATACGGGCACCAAACAAATATTAAGCAATTAAGATCGAATTCTTGAGTACACATAGAAAGTGCTATCAAATAATATTAATTACTATATTTTATACCAATAAGACTAAGCAACAAGTGACTTAGCAAGTTTAACATTACAGTGATAATAACTTAATTACCAAAAGTTATAGCGATTCTATAAGAAAAATCAAATAATGGAGAGTCAACAAGGATTCCTATAATTATCATTGATATGCATAAACTAGATGGAATAATGTGACGAGTTAAAAAACAAACGATTAATGCATAATAAGTAACTCCTAAATATTATCTAAAAGGCATATCATATAAAGCCAAGAAAGATAATAATAAAATAAGATAAAATTAAATGAGCACGTGAAATGCCACCTACTTAACCCTTTAAAAAAATATATATATATATATATATATTTTATTTATTTATTTTTATTTTTATTTTTTTAAGCAAGAGCAGCTAAACCATAACTAACCAATCTGATTTGAACAAAACACTCAAACCAATTTTAAGTAAAAAAAAGATACATAAATAAATACCAAACACACGAACAGATGCATTTTTATTTAATTAGAAATGGTATCATTGGACTCGATGCAAGCACAAATAGTCAATGAAAATCTGAATCATTAGCAGAAATCTTATATCTAAAACTCAATTGCAAATTTTGCATCAAAACAATGAGTAAAAGAAAGCATGGAAGCGGCTTTAACATGTCACTCAAGCAGTAAGGCAACAAAGGGGTCTCATAAACAGAGGAAGCCAAACCATCGGAATGAGCTCCTAATACTATTAAGACCCCAATACTTAAATGTCTTACATTTTGAGATGAGCTCATCAATCAATTGAGTAAGAAAATCAAAGCGAGCCATACAGATACAACAAAAGAACTCAAAACAGTGACAGACCACAGATACAACACATGATTTGGAATATTGACATCGAGACCATTCGTTCAACTTGAGGTGAAGGGTATGATGTCGAACAACAAGCAATGATACAGATTTAAGAGAAAAACTAAGATTAAAGAAACGTTTTGAACAACAATGAAAGTCGAGAAACAAACGAGAACAACAGCAAACAAGGAATCAACCTCTCATTATTTATACACAAACAATCGAATCGTACCGATACATAACACAACCCAAATCTCAGACATCTACTGGAACCTAAATAAATGAGAGAGTTGGGAGTTGTATACCTTTTTATAAGCAGCAACTGAGGACAGCTACGAGCAGAACGACAACTTTTACCACGCCGAAACTCGAACACGAACAACGAACAAGGAACTTAAACAGAAATCTGAGCCAGTTCTCTATCCCGAAAATTATTTCGAGTATATCTGCTATTTTCGCTTAAAACTATTCTCTGTATTTTTGCCCGAAAAATCTCTCCCCTCACAATGACTAAAGAGGGGTTATATATAGATGGGAAATTAGAACTCACGATTTGGAAGAGGCGGGTGAATTTTCGGAGAAGCTTGGGGTAAAATCGGGA
>JAJOOR010022426.1:0-41713 GCA_036250505.1 Solanum acaule | reverse complement strand
ATTTAAGTAGGTCAGCAGTTAATCTACCATTAAGAACCTATGTCATCCTTTCTACGTAAGCTACACATGTACGTAAGTAACTTAATTACGTAAGACATACGAATCAGTAGCTTAAGCAAGTAGGTTGATTACTATGACAAATTATACTTTACTTACTCTATTTAGCCTCAAACCTCTTTCGAATATTGTCAAACCTATTTCAAACCCTCACTACTCACATAGAACTAGTATATGCAAAATATGGGACGTTACACCTAGGGTTAGACACCCTATCTTTCTTGAGCTTAGGAGGAGCATTGGAGGAACCTTGACCGGAAAACCTTTGCCGAAATCTAGGATGACCATGTCCATCGGACCTCGCATGAGAGAAATTTCTATCACCGGTCTTAGCCCTTTTTATCTCCCTAGACTTTTCCTTGAGTTTCTCATTCTCAATTTGTTGCTCATGCACTATGAGGTGAGACATGTACGTGTCATTAATGAGCATTGTGGTTCGACATTCTTTAACCACCATTTCAGCCACACCCAAAACGAACTTACTCATCCAAGCCCTTGAATCGACAACAATTATTATAGCATACATAAACAAATGTGTGAACTTTAGAGCATATTCATTCGCACTCATACTCCCTTGTCGAAGGTTAATGAATTCAAGAACCTTAGCTTCCCTCATCTCAAGGGGAAAAATATCTAGAAAAGCACTCTTAAGCTTCTCCCAATCGAATGGACCTACATCTTTTGGTCTCCCTTCTTTCCTTTGGTTGAACCAAGTTTGAGCAAAACCTTTCAATTGGTAATAGGCCAACTCCGCCTTTTCCCCCAGTGTCACTCCCATGATCATCAAAACCTTATAGACCTCATCAATGAACTCTTAAGGATCTTCCTTAACCTTAGAACCATGAATCTCTGGAGAATTCATCCCTGTGAAGTCCCTCACTCTAGAAGTCTCCATACTCACATTAGGGCTTGCGGGAATCGCAACCTCACTATTGGCTTGAGCCATTACAACTTGGACCAACACTTGAAAAGCAGCCGTAAACTCTGAATTTGCCCTCACGTTCCTTCTAGCATAAGCTTTTTTTTGGGTAGCCATATCCTGCAGAACATAGGATAAGGATTAGGAGAGACATTATAGAGTTAAACTCTATCGCACGACTTAAGATTAATGAAAGAAGTGGAGTTTCCTAATTATCTTGTATCCTCTCATTCATAAATGTGGCATGCTTCACACCCATGAACCAAACTCTACTAGACGTGGCTTGTGGGACATCCTAGGACCATTCTAAACATTGTGCTCTGATTACCAAGTTTGTCACAACCTAGGGGTACCCCCTAGATGTAACATGGCGTATAAAACCCCGACGAACTCCATACAAGCAACTTAGTTCTCATAACATAAAAAATAAAACAATAAAGAATAAAATAATAGTCCAAGTCCAAAACATTTTATAAAACGTAAAGCGAAGTCTAAGACTCTTGTCTCATCATTGCCATCTAATATAATAGATTAAAATTGGACCTAGACCATACATCATGTTCAAAAGAGAAATACATGAAAGAAAATGAAAATAATAAAGTCTATCCTCGAAGTATGAAGACTTACCATAGCTCAAAAAATATCTCAAGTCAACCTCCAGCCACGAAACTCGGGAACTTGACTGCCGAACCCTACATTTGTTGAAATGTAGACAAGAGTATACGTTAGTACAAACAATGTACCAAGTATTATAGCCATGCATAAAACATTTAAATCATGCAAAAAGGGACATTTCATTTCATGACATGCAATTGACCAAGCTAAAACATGATTGACCAAGCTAAAACATGATATAAGAAGGTTAGAAAAAATACTTCATAAAAACATGGTCAGTGTAAGCTAACATCATCTTTAAATCCTTTTAACATATATGAGATACTTTTTGAGTAACCTTAGTTCATTATTAATGTGGGGGGATTAACCTTAACTGACATAGAGACCATGTGAGCTATAACATGATCCCCCGTTGTCTCCCACACCGAAAATAGTTGTCCTACTTGCTAAGGTAAGGACCATAAACTTCTATCTTAAGTGGATCGACAAGCTAATCAACCTATAGGGGTACATAGTTAAGGGATAACGAGATTCCTACTAGAAACCTGGTCTTTACTAACGGGAGATCTTCCATCTCATAAGCTTGCTTCTAGAAACCCGACCTCTACTAACAGAAGGGGCTTCTATCTCAACATCAATATCCTCTCAGTGCTAAGCATAAATCCCACAGAATTGTATTTTCTTACTTATCCTCATTATCCATGCAAAAGTGTCCTTGGACAACCAATCCAAGCTAGTTCATTAGGATAACTCTTATTCTTTGATTCAATTAGGTAAGAAAGCCTTTCAACCTAAGAATCCTTTCTATGTGAGAAAACCTTTCACATCATGCTAGTGTGTTTGTGAGAATGTCCTTTCAACAACATAACAACAACATCGTCATTGATACTTTACTCTCAAAGCACCTATAAAACATTTGCATAGATTTCATAAGAAAATGCATAAGTCCATAATATACCTCTTGAGGTTCAAAACCCACTTTCAATCATCAATGCTTAGAAAACATAGGTTAGATATGGATTTCATCATAAATTCATGTAAAACTAGTAATACATGCTTAATTTCATAAAACTCTTCTTTAAGATCAAAATCCCACATCATATGATTCATAACTTGAAAACATGGGGATTACATGGGTTCATGGGGAAATCATCATTAAAATCATTGCAATTCATCCATTCAAGCATATAAGATCATAATTCAATCATTTAAATCAATAATGAAAAGAACCCACGACAATTGAAGAAAATCCTAACTCAATTGCGAAATTCTACCTTTTGAAATACAGGAATTTGGGAACTCCATGGATTGAAGGAATCCATGGATGAAAAATATCATACCTTGAATCCAAATGCTAGCCTTCAATGGAGGAATTGGAACTTTAGCTTAAAACCCTAGGTGAATCCTTCTTCTACTTCTTCAAGTTCTAGAGAAAAAATTATTTGAGAAGAGATTTGGTTTTCTTTTGTGAATTTGGAAGAATGAAGTAAGTGGGCTAATTTAGGGGTTGAAAAAACTTATATAGGTGTCTTAGTGAAGGGTAAAATGACGTCGTATAGGAATTGATTAATTAGGAAAAGACCCAACTACCCCTGAACTAACTATCAATTATCACCGACCTACCAACTACAGACCCTAGTCGACGGAGCGTGGTCTGACCCACGGCCTGTCCTGGTGAACCATTGATTATGGTCAGAGAGTCTTGGTTGACCGACGAAACGCTAGACCATGAACCGTGGATCCACTGACACCGCGTAGGAAAAGTCGTGATTCCCACCCTAGTCAACTTTTGAAGGGCCAATCCACAGACCCACCTATGCTCTGTAGTCCAACCCATGGTCCGTGGTTGGTTAACGCGGATGGAACTTGGAAATGCTGTAATCTGTTATGGTGCCGCCTTTCGGATTTGGGGTGTTACAGTAATAAAAGACTATCCATGAAGAATAACTTAAATATTATGAAAATTATGTTTTTCGAAAGAGCCCTAAATTTTGTGGAAATTATAAACTAATGAAATAAGTTTACTTTCAGACTCAATGGGGGAAAAGGATACTTGTTGATGAAATCCTACATACCAGGAATGAACATTGACGAAATACATGAATTGAAGCTTGAAGGTGAAGCACGCTAATTTCTTGCTTGAGAGAACTTAAAATATACTGAATTTTATGGTCTAAGTATTTGGAAAAGAATGAGAGGTTATTTGTCTATAAGATAGAGACACATAAGTTAATTAAGAGTAAAAGGGAAAGCGTACCCCTTTTGAAATGTAACAAGACTTGGAAAATAAAGAAAATGACATCTTAATGAATTTCATCGGTCAAATCGGTCAGTTGGAGGTCTCATAAACCAATATTCCATGGATATCCTAAAAGGAGCTTTAGATCGCCAAAAATCATAGTTTCAAAGGTTTTTGGGCAACTTTAGCGATACACCAAACTAATTGGCAATTCAACATATTGGCAGGTGTAATCGTAAATTTTATTAGTCAGGACATATTTTAGCAAAACAACCATACCTTTTTGCTCTCAATTCTGGTTAATGAATGGTTGGTGGCGTTGAAAAGCATAATGGTAGACCTTGGATTGATAGCTCATGGGCAACCCAACATTTTATATGGTGAGAGACATGCTCATTTAAAGTTTAACTTTGTTTGAACTCATGTGAAAATTTAGCCATTATAAAAACTATGAACTCCACTTAGTGCTAGAGGTCCTTATGAACCTAAACCACATACGATACACATGCTAAAATTGAGAATGGACCTTAACACACATGAGAAAGTAAGACATCACCCTATCCAAGCTGATACACTCATGTTGGATGGTTAAATTCTTTAGCATAGAATTTTTTGAGGTGTGACAATACCCCTCCTTGAGATTATTCGTCATCGAATGAAGTCTAAATAATATGACAGAGCAGTAAAAGAGATAAAATCCTAAAGCTGAAACTTGTACAGTGAAAACTAGTTGAGTGACTGACTCCAAACTGCAACACATAGGATTATGCTATATGTAGCTCAAATACATAAGATGAGGGGTTGTAACACCTCAGAAGTTGGAGAGTCTAAAGTAAAGAAAAATGCAGAAAAATTGACTAAAGCAAGTTCTACAAGTCCAACCTACAGATAGTAGAAATTCCTATGGGTCATAAGAAGGTAGTAAGAGATCTAGGATGAATTTTTCCACAATTAAGTTTCTGAAGTTTTACCTATGGATGAATAGGACAAACCGTATGAGTTTTGACAGACTGTAGAAAGGTCATGTAGAAGTGTCCCAAACTTAGAGAATTCTTTTATTTTAGTTGGGTCTACGGGTACAGTCTAGCACCCATAGAAATATGACGAGTCATAGGAATGAATTAAGATTTTAGCTTCAGCATTTGATCCTACAACTTACCAGGAGGGTTCATTGGAATTCCTATGGACCATAGGTCGAAGTGATAAGGTCAACCAACAATTATTTTTAAAGAGTATTTGGGTTTTTACCTATGCATTTAATACCTATACTACATCGTGACCCTAATTCTAAGTCCTATAACTACCCTCACCCTTAGAAATTTCCCCAACTCTGTCATTTACTCGAATTCCCAAAACCCTCTCCAAGGTTTTCTCAAAAATCATGTCTCTAGATCAAAGAAGAAGAAGCTGGGGTTCTTCAAGTTCAGGTATCCTTTGTCATCATTGCTTAGGCTTCAAGATCAAGGTATTTATGTCTTCATCAATGAGATTCATTCACCCATTGAGCCCCAAGGTTTTCTCCTATTCTCCAATTCAAATTCAATCAAATTAATTAGGTTTTCATTCAATTCTTCATGAGTTCTATTTGCGTTGATACAATTGTTTAAAATTTTATCTTTTTATGATTCTTTTAAATCAATTACATTCTTTCCAACTAAAATCATATGATCCGATGCATTGATCATGATTCCGACAATGAACACTAATTTACACATTTATGAAGAAGCTTGAACCTATGAATATGTTTTATGAAGTTATGCATGATTTATTAAAAGAATGTTTTTGTGATCTAGGTTTCTTTAGATAAGAATCAATGAACTGTGAAAGGTTTTCTCATATACTTAAGGGATCATGGCTTGGTGAAAAGCTCACTTAGACTTGATTCAAGATTTAATGAGCTACTCTATGATGTTTTATCTTGGATTAGTAATTGAATAATGCTTTTGTATGGATGATAACATGTTTATTAATATGACAATTCCATTGGGATTTAACTTAGCAAAGAGAGAACTTTGGGGTGGAGGCTCAAATAGGGTAGTCTCTAGTAGTAACCTCTACTTCCAAAGTATGTGCCCCCATATGATTTCCTTATATGTCCTAGCTAGTGGATCCACATATAGCATATGATATGATACGTAGTTCTACCTTGGAAACTAGACTCTCCGTTCTCGATGTGGGAGTTACATCAGATTTCATGTATAGCTCGCATGGTCTATTGTCGGTTTAAGCTAATAGCCCACACAATGAACTAAGTTACTCTCAAATGTTTTATAAATCTTTCCTCCTGATTTCAAAATTCAGTGACCATGTTCATGTTTTAAGATATCTCTTCACATGTTTATTATGCTTTACTTGGTCATGCATTACATATTTTTGATTATGTCTTCTTATGATCATGTTTTATGTCTTCATGCATATCCCTCATACATAATACATTCCATGTACGAATGCATACTTGTGCCTACATTATTTCACTAATCTAGGGCTTGAAGACTCCTCTCCCCCCGCTCATGGCAAGTTGATCATCTTAGAGATTGGAGACTTGGTGAGTCCTCATACTTCGAGGACCATGTCACCTTTATTGCTTTTCTTATGTCTTTACTTTTGGATATTTTATGTGGTGTACACATTACGTCCCGACCACTCCTTTTGGATGTAATAGATGGCTTGCAAGACTATGTCAAACTTCCACTTGAAATGTCAACTCTTTTATTAATATAAAATTCTTTAGTTTTGTCTATTACTATGTGCATATGTATGTCAAGTGGCATGTGCAGGGCCTCTCGAGATCTTATACACCATGTCACATCTAAGGTATACTTTGTATCATGACAAACTTGGTATTTAGAGCACAAGGTTTTTGAAAAGGGTCCTAGGATGTCTACCAAGCCGTTTTGAGTAAAGTCGTGTTCATAAGTGTGAAACGCGCCACATTTATGAATAAGAGACTACAAAGCATTTAGGAAGCTTCATATCTTTCATTACTCTAATGTTGTTCCATAGAGTCTATCTCAATAAAAAATATTCTCCTAAATAGTGTTAGGCCCTTTTCAAGATAAGGCCCCTCGAAGAGCATATGTGAGAAGGAATGCAGGTAATGGCAATGTGGATCTTGAGGTTTCTTCAAGTTTCGATTGGTCCTTTAGACGAGCAAGTGACTCGAGCTGAAGTCTGAGCGGCTTTCCAAGTGTTGGCCCAAGCTATGAGGCCCAACACAATAGAGAGGCTAATACTCTGATGAACCCAAATGTGTGTATGACAGCGACAAGGATAAGGGGCTTCACTAGGATGAATCCTCCAGAATTTCATGGGTCTAAGGTTGATGAGGATCCTCAACACTTCATTGATGAGAGTTATAAGATAGTTGGTATTATGGGATTGACTATACTTGAAAAGGTGGAATCGGTCGCTTATCAACTTAATAGTGTTTCCCAAGTGTGGTTTGAACAATGGAAGAGTGAGAGGGTTGTTGATGCGGGTCTTCTAGATCGGGAGAATTTAAGAGAGCTTTTATTGATAGTTTCATTCCTCTTGAAATGAGAGAAGCGAAAGTGATTAAGTTCATTAATCTCCGTCAAGGCAATATTAGTGTGAAGGAGTATGCTTTGAATTTTACTCAATTAGCTAAATATGCTCCTATCATGGTTGCCAATTCTATGGAAACGATGAGTTAGTTTGTTTCAAGTGTCCGACTTTGTTGTGAACCAGTGTTGTACCTCCATGATGAACAAAAATACGTATATTTCTCATTTAATGATTCATGCCCAACAAATTGAAGAAGAAAACTTTAAGGAAAGTGAAAAAGATTCCAAGAGGGTGAGGACCACTGATGATGACTTCTCACAATCTAGGTTCGGTGGACAAGGGTATCCTCTATTTTCATTAAAAAAATTCTGGTCAAGGTTTATCTAATTTTCAAAATCGTAGGTTCAACAAAGATAGGGTGTCTAACACTAAACTTTAAGGAGGTGGTGGTAATGGGTCTTCTATCCCCACTTGCACTATGATTGGTAAGAAACACGATGACAAGTGTTTCACCGATACCGATGGTTGCTTTAGTTGTGGTAAGAATGGCCACAAGGTGAAGGATTGTCCATTTCAAGATAACAAGGGTAAGGATGGTAGGAAATAGCAGCCTAGTGGTTCTAATTTGGGTGCTCCAACGCAAAACAAATTCTATGCTCTTTAGACTCAACATAATCGCGAGGGTTCTTCAGATGTGGTGATCGGTATGTTGAAAGTCTTCCGTCTTGATGTTTATTCTTTACTTGATTCGGGTGCTACTTTGTAGTTTGTTACTCCCTATGCAACCATGAGGTTTGATAAGGGTCCCGAAATTATTTCTAATCCCTTTCATGTCTCTACTCATGTTGGTGATGCTATTGTGGTTAATAGAGTCTATATAAATTGTCTTATTTTCGTCTCTCATTGAGTAACTCATGTTGATCTTGTAGAGTGTATTATGTTAGATTTTTATGTTATTCTTGGGATGGATTGGCATCATGCATGTTATGTTTCCTTAGATGCAGGACCCGATTGGTCACATTTAAGGTTCAGAATGAACCTATCATGTCATAGGAAGAGGGAAATTCTATGCCTAAGGGTCTGTTTTGTTCTTGTCTAAAGTCTAGGAAAATTATTTCTAAGGGTTGAATTTATGGTCTTGTTTGGGTTAAGGATATAGATGATGAAAGCCCCACTCTTGAGTCAGTTCTGATTGTAAATGAGTTTACAGAAGTGTTTCATGAAGATCTTTGCGGTATTCTTCCCTAAAGGGAAATAGACTTCTGTATTGACCTTCTCCCAGATACACAAACTATCTCTATTCCTCCTTACCGTATGGCCCCGACAGAACTTAAAGAGTTAATTGATCAATTGAAGGATTTGTTGGATAAGGGCTTCATTAGATGGAGTATCTCACCATCTGGTGCTCTGATGTTTTTTTTTCGAAAGAAGGATGGTTCTCTATGAATCTACATCGACTATCGACGATGGAATAAAGTTACCATGAAGAATAAGTATCCTATTCCAAGGATTGATGATCAGTTTGATCAACTCCAACGAGTGAGTAAATTCTCTAAGGTTGACCTCCGGTCAGGTTATCACCAATTGAGGGTGAAAGATAGTGACATCCTAAAGACGGATTTTCGAACTCGATATGATCACTATAAGATTTTGGTAATGTCTTTTGGTTTGACTAATGCCTTAGAGAAGTTTATGGATTTGATGCATAGGGCTTTTAAGAAATACCTCGATATATTTGTGATTCTGTTTATTGATAATATTTTGATTTACTGACGGAGTGAAGATGAGCATGTTGAGCATTTGAGGATTATGTTACAAATTCTCAAGGACCGTGAATTGTATTCTAAGTTTAGCAAGTGTGAGTTTTGGTTGAAATTTGTTGCTTTCCTTGGTCATATTATGTCTAGTGAAGGTAATCAAGTCGCTCCTAAGAAAACTGAGGAAGTTAAGAATTGGCCTTGACCTTTGTCCGCTTCAGATATACAGAGTTTCTTGGGTTTGACCAGGTATTATAGAAGGTTTGTGGAATAATTTTCTTCTATTGCTTCACCTTTGACGACATGGACTCAAAACAAAGTGAAATTCATATGGTCAAAATCTTAGGAGAAGAGTTTCCTAGAGTTAAAGGATAGACTCACTTTGGCTCCTATATTGAAATTACTGAAAGGATCAAATTATTTTGTGGTTTACTGTGATGCTTCACGGATTGACCTTAGTTATGTTTTGATGCAATATAGGAAAGTCATTGCTTATGCTTCAAGGCAATTGAAAGTGAATGAAAAAACTATTCGACTCATCATTTAAAGTTAACGGCGGTGGTCTTTGCTTTAGAAAATTGGAGACACTGCTTGTATGGTGTTTGTGTAGATGTGTTTACCAATCACAAGGGTATGAAGTATGTGTTCACTCAAAAGGATTTCAATCTTCGCCCAAATTCAATGATTTCGAATTCCATTTATCTCCAATCTTTGATTATTGATTTTATCATTAAAATTATGGTACTTCATGTCATTAATGATCATTGACTCATGGCTCATGCTTATTTTATGACACGAGTCTCTTTCTAATAAAAGTTATTTAAAAACCTTGTCGTAGTATTTCATATGCGTTATTTTCACTAATAAGATATGTTCAAGATTGTAAAGAAGTCTTTCAAGAAAGAGTTCAAGAAAGTATATTTAATTTTCAAGTGCATTATTTTCAAGAAGTATTTCAAGAAAGTATTATTATCTTTAATTTAAAGTGATTGATTTTAGAAGAGGTTCAAGAAAATATTTTACTTCAATGTATTATTTTCAAGAACTATTTCAAGAAAGTATTATTATCTTTAATTTCGAATGCATTATTTTAGAATAGTTTCAAGAAAGTATATTTTACTTTAAGTGCACTATTTTCAAGAAGTATTTCAAGAAACTATTATTATCTTTAATATCCTCCATTTCTCACCTTCAACTTAGGCTTTTAGCCTCATTTTCCAACTTCATCGAGTTCAAAGAGGCATTTATTTTCTTAAAAAGAATAAGACATGTAATGAGGTTCCTACAGAAACGATATTAGGCTCAAAATGGGTCAACTAGGAATACTTTTAGTGCAATGATATCCTTTTCTTTAGGTCAAGTGGTCTTTCGAAAATCACAAAGAGGGCCTAAATTAAGTTTATTCTTAATGGGTAAGCTAGATTCAAGGCAGTGACAATCATTTATCAATCAACAATCACAAATCATGTGTGTACTATCAAATCCCAACATGTATAATAATTAGAATCAATCTAAAATTTAAAATTAACTGAACTATACCAAGCTTTAGCTATCAAAATTAATTAAAGTCATTATAAACTATCTTTTCCACTCTAAGAGTCTTTCACAAGCAACATTAGAGATCTAAGGTAAACAATAATTTGCAACCTCAAGTTATAAGTCAAAATACAAAAAGACCACTGAACCCATACCAAATCAACCATTAATTAAATAATTAAATAATATCCAAATGTAAACTAATCATCATTACAATTGCACACCCCTAAGATTGGGGAGCTTAGCTATTCATAATCAAAGGTAAAAGAAAATTACTGAAGTTATCACTCACATCTACTAAATGGTTGAAGAATTCTAAGAAATTAATCCCAAAGATCTTCAAGTTCAAGAAGCTTCTCAAAATCCTCAAGTACAAATTCCTTCTCCCAATAGAAGGCTGTTTCAATACAAGAATATTTAGAATAATGAAAAAATATTTTCTCCCTCTTCAAAGAGCTATTTATACTTTCTTAGACAAATTTTAGAAAATTTCCCTTTTTGGCTGTTTGGTGAGCTTAATCCTGATCACTGAAGTAAACATTCATGAGCTGAGTTTTTGCTGCCATCGCCAAATAAACTTCTTCAAAGTTGATTTTTTCAATTAGGGTTTGTGACATTCAGTGAGATCGACTAAAATCACCTATTTGCTTTGGTATAATGACCCTCAGGGTTATTTCTTTGTTTCATTCGTGATTTTCCTATTTCCCCCCTTTTTGTAGCTTCTATATAACTTTTGTGTGATGTTGGGTTGGGTGGCACGCTCCTGGAGGTGTTCAATTGTGTTTGGTGCGAGTTTTGAGTCTTGTAAGCTTAATGCTTGAAAGAGTAAACTTTAGTCAACTGTCACGACACAGGGGTACCCCCTAGATGTAACAAGGCACATAGAACCCCGAAAGGCACCATGTAAGACACTTAGCATATCATAACATAAGCATAGAATAATAAACAGAAGAAAACACATTTCAAGTCTAAAATTTTCATAAAGGAAAGCGAAAGTCTAGACTTGTCTCAATATAGCCATCTATTACAATAGTTCAAATGAAAAGGGACACAGCCCATGCAACATAGTCTGAAAAGGAAATACTAGAAATGAAACTACAAGTGACACCTCCGTCCTTGAATCATGAGGACTCGCCACAAGCTAGGAGAATAGTCGAATCCAAGCATAAACCAAATGATAACCTCCTTAAGAACCAGACCCTACACTTGGGAAAAATATAGGAAAATATGAGTTAGTACAAAAATGCCCCAAGTATGATATCCATGCATAAAAACCTTGAAAACATGCAAAAAGGGACATTTTATTTGAATGCATGCAATTTGCTAAGTTAAAGCATCATTTTGAAGATAATGGAAAAACATAAGTCATAAGCATGTTCATTACATAGATCATCTTATCATAGGAGAAACATACCATAAGTACCCTCAAAGGCTACTTGTGCAATGCATGAATAAGATCCCATAATCCCACCCATGCTAAGTAAAGCTCCTTGAGTAACCATAGTTCATAATTCATGTTCTTGTTCATATTGTTGTCATAGTGGGAATAAGCCTTAACCGACATAGACCATGTGAGATAAATATGGAATCTGGTGTTACCCACACCGAAAAGGGTTGTCCTACTTGCCTATGGTAAGACCATCATTTGTCAGATTTAGGTGGATCCACTAGCTAAAGACCTATGGGGGCACATAGTTTATGGGATAAGGAGATTGTTACTAGAAACCCGACCTTTCTCACGGAAGAGCTTCCATCTCAAGAGATTGCTTTTAGAAACCTACCCTTTCTGATGGGGAACTTCTATCTCATAACAATATCCACATGGTGCTAAGCATCTATCCCACGGAGTACTTATTAAGTCATAACTTGTTTCACTAGGATAGCTCATTAGCATGCGTGAGAATAACCTTTCACCGTCCATGTCTACATGTAACATTAGATTCAATTAGGTGAGAGTTTCTTTTCAACCTTAGAATCATCATATTGTGAGAAAACCTTTCACATTATGTTCATTATGTGTTCATGAGAATAGCCTTTCAATAAACACAACACTATTATCATAATCATGGTTATTTCACTCTCAAAGTGCTCTTAAAACATATACATAACTTTCATAATTCATGCATTATATCATATCTTGCCTTTTCAAAGGTCAAAGCTCATATAAAATCAACACATCTAGAATTACTACATTAGACATAGATAATGACATAATTCAAATAACTCAAATACTACAAGCATAATCTCATAATATCCTTCTTTCGTCAATTCACCCACATCACAAGGTCATAAATTTGGAATATGGGAATTTCATGGAATCTTGGGGATTTCAACATTAAAACAATAATAAATAATCAATTTAATCATAATATAAAGTAATTAAATCTTTAGAATCATTTTTGAAAGGAATCCATGACGTGGAGTAAAACCCTAGCTTTTGAGGGAATTACTAGTTTTTAAATTGAGTTTGGAGGGACTCTGTGGATGAAGACTATCAATGGATGAAGGACTACCATACCTTAGCTATGAATCTCCAAATAAATTGAGTAGAAAAGCTTTCTCCTTCAAACCCTAGCTCCAACTTCCTTCTTCTTCCTTGAAGTTTTAGAGAGAGAATTTTTGGAGAGGATGAGTTCTTTTGGATTTTTAGAAATAATGGCTTGGATGACTTAATTTAGTGACATAAAATCCTTATACATATGTTCAAATTTAGTATAAAATGAGGTGACTTAATATTAATTAAAATCAGAAAACCCCATAATTCACCTAAACTTGACTGCCAAAAGCAGTTTCTGGCCTCACCCACGACCCACCATTGACGGATCAGGGTTGGACCCACGGCCCATGCTGGTGAATCGTGGTTGAGGTTCTGGGACTTGGTTCCTGGGGCCTTAACCTACTTCCCCTCACCACGAGGCGTGGGTGGACCTACGGGGTGTAAGTTGCCCTCTTGGGTCACTGCCCAGACAGCCTCCTTAGGGTCCTCCTCAAGGACCCATGGTTGTTACTTGGGGTTTGTACCTTGGCGTTCTAACACGAAAACATTTATTTTAAGGTACGGGGTACATTCAAGACCCTAACCCTAACCCTAATGTCAAGCTCTAGTATAGCCTACTAGTTTTTGCGGTGTTACATCAACATCCAGAGATTCAAATGCTAGGTCGGAATTTCGTCAGTTCCATCAGCTTCGAAATGGTCATTTTGGTCTAATGTAATCATCAGTTTGGGTATTAGGCCTCCGTTTGGATTTGGTGTGATTAGGTGTTGTAGTTTTTGAGTTTAGCCAAAAGTTTGAATTGGGTAAACATTTTTTGTAAATGTGCTCAAAATAGAATTCTGTTAGCACGGTTAGCTCTGAAATGTCATGTTTTGTATAGAAAAACCTTTGGTTCGATTCTCGAGGGTAGGGTGATTTTTTTGGAATTTGGCATTTTGTTGTGTTTTTTTGTTAAACGCTTAACTTTTGTCAACATTTTGATGAAAAACCCTTGTATTTCTATTTCATCAATTTTGTTGAGTCTAGAATGTCATTTCCAAGTCGTTTGGACTTGTTGTTTGTATTGTTTGGACTCCCAATGAATTTTGAGGGCTTGTTCAAAGATTTTAAATACTTAACCTTTGTGCTGAAAAGTCTGATATCCAATGCATCAGTTTTGCTAATACTTGATCGCTTAAGCGATGCTGGATTAAGAAACCAAGGGGCCGCTTAAGGTAAGGGAATATGTGGGATGGGGGTAGCTTAAGGGACCAACCCTTGGCTTTTGTGAAGGCCGCTAAGCAACCATATGCCCACTTAAGCAATGGGTGTCTCTTAGGCGGGGTTTACTTTTGTGAAGCCTATGCTAGCTTAAGCGATGTTCACTTTTGCAAAAAATTGTCCATTTTTGTGATGATCCCTTGGATTAAATTCCATTTATGTTTCTTTTTCTTCAAAGTCAAACACTATTCCAATAGAGCTCGGCTTAGGGAAATTTTGAGATTTTCTTGGTCTATTTCAACGTTTCAAGGGTAGTTCTCTTCATTTTCCTCTCCTCTACCATTTTATGGCCTTACATTCATAATTCAATGTAATTCTCAACCTCAAAAATCCTAATTTTGACGTTAATGTTTGGTAAATTGACCATTTGATGTCTGAATTGAGTCCCATTTTGCCATATTTCGGGTATGTAATCCTCATTCAAGGGAGGAAATTATGGTGGTTTACTTTTTGTAATTATGTTGCTTTGATTCAAGGGTCAATTTTTTACCCAATTTTGGTCTGAAATTCGATTTAGTAATATGGGTATCATTGGATCCGTATTAACTTTTTCTTTGAGTTCTTGATAGCTTGGAATCCATCCTAGGGTCTCTGGAAGGGAGAAGCACCCAGGTTATAGTTTGTGCAATTTTCAGCCTTAAGGTAGGTTATGTCTTTCTTTTTCTATGACTTACTTAGATTAACTATATTTGGGTTGTATTTCATGATTTACGTTGAACCCTTAGGTTATCTTGAGCTTTATTTATCCTTTGGTAGTTATGGGTATAGGTTGGGTTGTTTAGCTTAAGGTTTAGTCAGAGAAGCCTTAGTTTAGGTGATCATGGTGCTTGCTTAAGTAGTATCCTTAGACTTTGCTTTTATGTGGCGTGAAACTTAGAATTGTATTGTGTTTGTTTGATTTGGTTGGTTCTGTTGATAATGTGGCTCTGTGAGTTGTGATTCTTGATTGTTTATTAAACTATTGGGCCTGAAACCTTGATCACGGATTGGAAGGAGTACCAAGTTAGTACTATCATGGTGTGAAGAGTATTTTTGCCCGGTTCCATGTGTTTGACATGACTTTATTGTTATAATGCTTTTTGAGGAACTATTACTTCCATGCTTTTTGATGAAAATTACTTGTTTTTGGGAAATGAAATGGAACTTAATTAGTTTGAAGTCCTTTAGATCCGTTTTAGCCTATAAGTTATAAAAGGCTACTTTTACTTGATTTATTGAACCTTTGGCTGGTATTACGCTTGATAAGCTCGATGTATCATTTCGGGCGGCCCTGTCATACCCCAACCCAAGGTGAGGCGGAAAAGTACCATATGAACACATGCTTTACATGTAACCTATGATGATAAAGTAAACTCATATGCAAATAAATTTACTAATGAGAAGCTACATAAACAACACATGTCGACTAGATGAACCGATACATGTGACAACTAAAACTATGTATACAGATGATAGCTTTACAATGTCTACAAAGCCTCTATTGGAATCCATGACTGTACCAGTATGAAAATACGCATAGTAAAGACTCGGCAAAGCCCTAAATTAACCTGGAGCTCACCAACAGCCGTTGAGTATCATGTGCTTCTATTGGTGGGATCTACTAGTTGAGTACTTGTACCTGCAGCATGAAATGCAATATCCCTAATAAGGGACGTCAGTATGAAAGAATGTTCTGAATACGTAAGGCATAATACAACCATATGTAAAATGAGAGCTCAAGTGAAACCAAATACAAATATATAAGGATTTGAGACCACCTTTGCATATACTTGTGGAATCATGTATGTTACATTCTTTTCTCTACTTTTATGTGCGTTATAATCTTTATAAGACATATGATACAAATGACCAGCTGATCAGTGGTAGAAGAGGATGACCCATGCTAGGCATTTT
Organism: Solanum acaule; assembly: GCA_036250505.1. Classification (NCBI taxonomy): domain Eukaryota; kingdom Viridiplantae; phylum Streptophyta; class Magnoliopsida; order Solanales; family Solanaceae; genus Solanum; species Solanum acaule. Next base: position 25,415 of record JAJOOR010022426.1, on the reverse strand, counting down.
AACCCCTGGGATGTTGTTCTCATAATTCCACAAATTGGGATCGCCCCATGCTAGGCTTTCGCCCCTGAGCTGCCACCCTTCTATACCAATTGGGATTGGCCCATGCTAGGCTTTCGCCCCTAAGCTGCCACCCTTCTATACCAATTGCGATCGGCCCAAGCGAGGCTTTCATCCCTGAACTGCTACCCTTCTATACCAATTGGGATGGACCCATGCTAGGCATTTTCCCCTGGGCTGCCACACATAATTATATAGATTGCTTCACTTAGATTTTTTAATCTTTGAGATTGTTGTTTTGATGTTCATAAGCCTTTTGAGATTGTTCTTTTGATGATCATAACCCTTTCGAGATTGTTGTTTTGGTGGTCATAATCATTGGTGAGATTTGGAACTATGGACCAGTAGTAGAAGACATATGTATATGGACTTACGATAATAACAATGACATGGGAAGCAAATGTGACACCAACGTAATACTTAGGAGCTTATATGACTGGGTAAGCATTTTGACATCTTAAATTAAAGAACATATCAAGTGAAGACATGTAACATTCAGCCAAGAGAGTTGAACTCTATATGATAGCCAAATAGTCACTAACTAATATTAAATACAAGGTATACATAAACATGGAACCAAGGGAGAACGTGGACAAATTCAACTTAAGGACGGATACATATTTCAAGTAAGTATGTATAAAATGTACAATAGAGCAAGTAGGGATCTTGTAAGGTAACATTATAGTCTAACACAATGGGAATGATAACCAATAAAGGTAACATATGAACATGTGAAAAGATGACATATATGAAGGAATAGACAATTGGAACAAGTTGGCAAGATATGGGAAGATTGTATATCCAACATATAAACATATGTACCATGTGTAATCTAACATCATTTTGATATATATAAGGGGAATACGTGAGAAAAGTACTTTGAGTATGAAACAAGTTTAAACCTTGCATGCTAATACTTGGTAGAGTAAGCATATTGGAGTACTCACTTTAATGCTCTAGGGAGTATGGACTGCAACTATGGATCAGTCGCTACCAAGGGCACTTATAAAGCTCACTTTGTAATACCGTGTTAGATTCATGCCAAAGAAATAGGAAATCGAATAACCTTACATACCTTGGTTTACATTTCAAAAGTATGACTTAAGCTCCTTCTCTTCAGATTACTAATCTACAATAAAATAAGTAGTAAGACTAGTATTAGTAGCTAATCAACCAGTATGAGCTACTTGATCTCACCAAAATAGTAACCAACTAGTAAGCATGCAACTTATCTAGCCACTGCTTTCTTTCCTTCCCTTTCCCTTTAATGTCGTCTATATACTATACAACCTTCATATCAAATCCTCCCCAAAACTCCCTACAATATTTAAATCACTCATGTAGCCATAGCTTCTCCACACAAACAGTCACATCCCTTATCATAACATACATAAAATAGTCCGTAAACATAATAATGTAACAAAGCAATATGAATCTTGGTTTGTGACCACCAGCACTTGAAGAGCTAACATTACTCTTAAGATCCTCAAACGAGCTCATAATTGAACTTATAGGGGACTCCCCTCCATGGCAGTCCCAACATGTACTAACCACCCGAACATCATCCCCAATAATACACCATGTAGAAGGAATAATTTCAAACTTACTAACACATACCAAATGTCCTAATTAACTCAAGAAAAAAGGGGAGAAAATTGCAGTAGCTTACCTTGCTGGACAGAACTACCACTTGCTAAGACTTGGATTCTTCAAAGGTAAAGGTTGTCCTCCTCAACTTGTCTTAACTTATACCGTGCAATAGATTTAACTTCCTAATATTCAAGAACCCTAATAGTATTTAGTGGCTATTGTATGACGCTAAGAGAGAGAAGAGAGAAAGCTCTAGAAATCAGATTTTTGTTAAAGTGAAACATAGTTGGGAAAGGCTGATATCAATCCCTTTTAAAGGGACCTGCTTTGGCTGATTTTCTCACTCATTTTGGGCCTTAATTTATCCAGTAGTTGATCCACTTACTTGGATTTTCCACTTGGACCTTTTTGGACTTAAGAATATTGGGCCTTGGCTGTCCATTTTCCCTTATTCTTCTAATCAACATGGGCCATATTAATGCAAGTAGGTGGTAGTGTACTTGGCCCAATAACATGGTCAAAAGAGTGTTAGTAGGTCATGCACCTACTTAGTCCTTTGGTCTGATCAATAAGTCAAAGTAGGTCATGCACCTACATGGCCCTTTGCGTTGGTCAATATGTCAAAGTAGGTGATGCCCCTACTTGGTCCTTTGGGCTGGTCAATAAGTCAAAGGAGGTGATGCACCCACTTGTCACCTACTAGCTTAGTTATGTCAAGCAAGCACCTCAATATTTTATTGCATTTATTGACCTTAATACCTTTAACTTAACTTAAAACTTATATACACTATGTCACTTTAACTTTAGACTCAATACCACCGTATGGTCTCAAGTTTAAATACTTCTATCAACGTCAACTTAATCGGGTCGCATCAAAATCTACGGACAGTTTACTTTAAACCTATTCTATTGTCACTAGTCGCATAGGAAACCGAGTCCATAACTATACCACAAGGCAATTTATAAGCATCATATAAATAGAACTAGTACACGTAGAATATGGGGTGTTATATCCTCCCCCTTATGATTATTCATCTTCGAGTGATAGGTGAAGCTGATAGTTTTTTTAACCTTGGAATTTCATTTAGATATTTGCGAGAGTTTCCTTTGTCAATAAGACTATCCAAAATATATAGACTAACCTTAAACACGTATAGATAAGTCTTGTCTGACGTCTCAGTAGATATGGTTCATGAAATAAGAATATGACGAATAAAACCCCTTTCTAGACCATGTAATTCACTGAAGATACACAAGTAGAACTCATACAAATAAGGAATTTAATATACCTAAACACAAGACATGAGAATGACATATCATATGAAAAAATGCTAGTAGGATTTATGATCATATAAAGGGACCACATGATCTCAGGTCGTTATGTTGATGTTTAGAATGAGGAAGGGTATTTACACTACAAGAAAATCAGCCTCTAAGGAAGGGAAATCTAGTCCTTGAAAGTTCAAATCTGGTCCCAAACGAGCAATCAAGCCAAAAAAGTCTAGTCGACACTCATCCTAGAAATTGTTGTCGCTACTGGTCAATAAGGACGATTTCAAAAAACTGGTCCCTGAATGGTTTTGAGACGAAAAAAAACACTGGTCATGAAATACTTTTAAAGACTGCATATCTAGTCTCAAATGGACCATTGATACCTTGATATTCAGATCGTTAAACCATTTTTGCGACCTTCTGCAACCTAGTCCTAGTAAGTCTTTTGAGACGAGTGTGTTCTGGTCGTAGAATAGCGTTAGAGACAATTAAAAGTCTGCTCCCAGATTAGCTCTAGCGACCATAACAAACTGGTCCTAGAGTAGTTTTAGGGAAGAACAACAACATGGTCCTAAAACTACTTTAAAGACTAGCTTCAATTCTAGTCCTAGCTTATGGTTTAGAGACGAGCAACAATATTGGTCCTAGATTGACTTTAGAGACAATCAATAATTACGGTCTCTTATAACTAATCACCATTGATCCTACAACCGTTGATTATCACAAGAATCTAACAAGTATCAAATTAATTACAACTATAATCTGGATACAAAAGATGATATAGAAAGGGTTGTCGGGCGATACAAATAAAAGAGTGCGATTGATTACAATAAATTTGTGAGCATCACATGATGTAAGTTTTAAAATTTGCTTAATCAACAAAAAAACCTTAGATAATATTCAAGGTTTTGCATAACGTTCATAGCAATGTAAGAATGAGTTAGTCCATCTTCTAAGCTTGTATCTTTATTGAATAATGTACAAAAGTTGGGAAAAAACTTAAAGTTTAGTCTTTGTCATGTGATATCCACTAACATCTACAAAATCTGCAAGAAATAAGAAAAAAATATATTAGAAAAACTGTCATATACATTAATCAACTTAGCAGAAAAGTGGAAAACAGAGAAACTGGCGGCAACTTGGCAGAAAAGTGTAAAACAGGGGAACTGGCAGCAACGTTATGTTGCAGCTGTGCAGGAAATTTACGTTAAGTAGATATAAACACCCGACACATACCAATAAGCCTCTCTAGGCACACGATAAACGTGAATTGCATGTCCAAGGGAGAGTTATAATAATGGAGAAACAAGATTTGAGGTAAACTAAGGTAGCCAGTCAAAATTTCCCCTCCCCTAAAAAACTCTGAACAACGAAGATCAAAGTAAATTCAAGGAACCTCAGAAAACTAGATATAATGTATTAACAACTGCTAGAAGATCATACCATCAATACCCAATAATTGACAAATCTAACAAAGACGATATCTAACTAACAATGACACTTAAAAAGAAAGGTACTTGTATTTCTAGAAAGAAAAATGCAAAGTTAATACCAATCAACAATGCCTCAATATCAAACGATGTTCGTATATAAATCCCAAACTAGATTCGAAGTTAATCCCTCCTTCAACATTAACTTCACACATGGATACATACTGTGTTACTCGAAACATCCAAGAATACAGTACTTTTGGAGGATACATGCAAAGGCACTTATATGAATCTAAATCACATTGAATGAAGAAAAAAAAAGAGTCAAGCAAAACAACACCAGTTCTGAAGAGCAATGGAATAGTGATAAGTGAGAAGACCTAAGGGTGCACATCATCGAGCACAACAACATCAGTTCCTATACATGGGACCTGCAGAAGTAGCATGTAAGGCAGTAGATTCAAACAATCACGAGGGAACAAAGTAGCTCAATTAGACACAAGTTAAGCCAGATGAGCAACTATTGGACAGAACACGATAAAACAGAAAAGTTTGAAGCAGTGTTGCAACAGTGTAATTTTTTTTAAAACAAGGGTTTGTGCCGTTATGAAGAAAATGGTAAAATAGAGAAACTGGCAGCAATGTTACGTGGCAACAATGATATGTTGCAGCAGTGCAAAAAGGATATCTTAAGAGATGAGCAGGATGAATAACAATCAGGCAAAACATGGAAAAACAAAGAAGTTGGCAGCAGTGTTTCAGCAGTGCAAAAAATTTAAAAATAAAGTTTTGCCGTTATGCAGAAAATGATAAAAAACTTAAACCAATGACACAATTAACAACGCTAACAATTAACAACAAATAAAGATTTTAGCCAAAAAGTGATATGTATAAAGCAATAGAAAATGAATAACTATCAACATAAAAATCAGCACGAGATATATAATAATAATAATAATAATAATAATAATAATAATAATAATAATAATAAACAATAGCAACCAAACGCATGTCCATTATTTGAACATTAAACAAAAATAAAAAATAAAAATAAACAATCCAACAAAGCTATCAAATTTTCATTGCAACAGTAACAAAAACAAAAACAAAAACAAAAAAAAAAGTAAAATAAAAATTAAATAAAATATGAAACAAACACCAGGAATCATATGCAGCAAACTGCCAAAATTTTACAAATATCGATAGAGAAATCACAGTAAAAAAATTTACATTAATAACTAAAAAAAAGAAAAAAATAATAATTATAACAATGTAAAGCTCACTGGAACAAATTTATTTATCAAAATAATTGTATAATTTAGCAACTAAATGCAATAAAATAATCATTAAGTCAACTACAAAGTAATGACAAAAATCATCAGCAGTAATCACTAAAGATTAACCCCAAATAAACTAACAGCAAAATAGACCAAAAACGACAGAGATCTGCGACAATTTTTCATAGCTTATTCTTTCAAATGAGACCCAAAAATGCAATAACATCAAAGAAAACAAAAAGGAAAGGAAACATGGTCATACAATGGTGGTGCATGACCTTGGCGCTTAGAGGAATAGCGAAGTGGGTTTGTGATGGTTTCGAGCTCAGCGGTGGCTTATCTTTGCCATTTCTGGCGACAACTGGTGTAGTCTGGTGGCCCAAGCTCGGATTTCGATGGCGGAGCTTCTTCTCCCTATAAATATAAACAAAAATTGAAAAGGGGAAAGGGGAATGGGATTGGCGGCATTTGGTGGCTGTTTGGTAGTGGAGCCTTGAGGTTTTGCTGGAGAAGCTCGTGGGTGGAGCCGGTTCTTTGAGCTGCTGTTAGGAGGTTTTCTAGTGTGGGTTTGGGGATGTCGGAGGTCGTCCAAAAAGGGATTTTGATGGGGTCTGCTTTCCCTGGAAAGGAGAAGAGTGAAGGGCTTGGTTGAGTTGTGTTGTCATTGTCCATGACTACTCCAAGAGTGAGCTTAACCAGAGAGGGAGATCTGATTTTTTGGGTGGCGGCTTTGGGAGGATATATGAGGAGAGAAAGATTAGGGTTTTTCCCTTTAGAAAAAGTTCCTCCTAACCTAAATATTTTTCACCACCCCTGACTTAATGAATGATCTATTGTTTATATAGAAAATCGAAAACTACCTATAGTAGAATATCTTAAACCACTAGTTAAATAAAATATCTGTTTATTAAATCTTATCTATATTTGAATGAATTTCTAGACTATGGAAAATATCTAAATTAATATTAACAAATGTAAAGAATAAAAATGAATATTAAAATAAATGTGATGAACATAACTAATGACATGTAAAAAGTGTAATTTAACCAAAATAATAATTTAATAAAAAATGAACCAATATTTGAATGTGAAACTGGTTGTGACCAAAAAATGATGTAATTAAAATTAACTGATAAAAAATCGAATAGTTATCGATAAACTTATTTAAATTTATAAAAAATGTATTTTGAACTATTAAATAAATAAAATTTTAAAGTTAGGAATTTTGAAAATGTTAAGCCAAAACTGGATGTCAACAGATGTCCCTTTCATTGGATATGATTGATGAAATAAATCATGGACAATGAAAATTGACAAACCTGATTTTGGCCGAACACATGACCTTTGTATAAAAATGTGGCTGGAATGTGGTGAAATTCGATCCTCAACTTGCTTCCAAAAGGTTTCACGCTGTGTTGCGTCCTTGATGAAGTAGTCCGCACCTGTGGATCCATTGAGAATGCACCCTCTTGAGTGTTCTCGAAAAAAGAAAGATAAAACTCGTTAGTAGAGACAGAATGAAAGAAAAAGGTAGCATCTCTTACGATACGATGAATGAAGATGATCCATCAGTAGGATATAAATACATGTCCATCGGTAGGACGAATAAAGATGATCCATCGGTCGGATATAAATGTATGTCCATCGATAGGACAAATAAAAATGATCCATTGGAAGGATATAAATGCATGTCTATCGGTAGGACGAATAAAGATGATCCATCGGTACGATATGAATGCATATCCTTCGATAGGACGAATAAAATGATCCATTGGAAGGATATAAATGCATGTCCATCGGTAGAACAAATAAAGATGATCCATCGGTAGGATATGAATGTATGTCCATCGATAGGACGAATAAAAATGATCCATTGGAAGTATATAAATGCATGTCCATCGGTAGGACGAATAAAGATGATCCATGGGTAGGATATGAATGTATGTCCATCGATAGGACGAATAAAATGACCCATTGGAAGGATATAAATACATGTCCATCGGTAGGATGAATAAAAATGATCCATCGGTAGGATATAGATGTATGTCCATTAGTAGGACGAATGGAGATGATCCATCGGTAGGATATGAATGTATGTCAATCGGTAGAATGAATAAAAATGATTCATCGGTAGAATGGGAGGATGATCCGTCGGTAGGATATGAATGTATGTCCATCAGTAGGACAAATGAAAAATGATCCATCGGTAGGATATGATGATGATCCATCGGTAGGATCTGAATGTATGTCCTTCAACGGTAGCCTCCTCCGACTTCAACGTGAATAGACAAAGATGCACATCTTTCACCTCCGAATAGATGCGACTTAAATGCAAATATCTTTCAACGCAAGTCTCTTCCGACTTGAACGCGGAATAGATAAGGTGCACATCCTTCACCTCCGAATAGATGCGACTTAAATGCAAATATCTTTCAATGCAAGTCTCATCCGACTTGAACGTGGAATAGATATGGTGCACATCCTTCACCTCCAAATAGATATGACTTAAATATAAATATCTTTCAATGCAAGTCTCATCCGACTTGAACGTGGAATATATACAGATCATTCACCTCTGAATAGATGCAACTTAAATGCAAATATCTTTCAACGCAAGTCTCATCCAACTTGAACGTGGAATATATATGGTCCGTGTCCTTCACCTCCGAATATATGCGACTTAAATGCGAATATATTTCAACGCAAGTTTCCTCTGACTTGAACGTCGAATAGATATGGTGCTCATCCTTCACCTCCGAATAGATGCCACTTAAATGCAAATAACTTTCAACGCATGTTTCATCCGACTTGAACGTGGAATAGATATGGTGCGCATCCTTCACCTCCAAATAGATGTGACTTAAATGCAAATATCTTTCAACGCAAGTCTCCTTCGACTTGAACGTGAAATAGATAGGGTGCACATCCTTCATCTCCGAATAGATGCGACTTAAATACAAATATCCTTCAACGCAAGTCTCCTCCCACTTGAACGTGGAATAGATAGGGTGCACATCCTTCACCTCCGAATAGATGCGACTTAAATGCAAATATCTTTCAATGCAAGTTTCCTCCAACTTGAACGTGGAATAGATAGGGTGCACATCCTTCACCTCCGAATAGATGTGACTTAAATGCAAATATCTTTCAATGCAAGTCTCCTCCGACTTGAACATGGAATAAATAGGATACACACCATTCACCTCTGAATATATACGACTTAAATGCAAATATCTTTCAACGCAAGTCTCTTCTGACTTAAACGTGGAATAGATAAAGTGCATGACTTGATGTATCAGGACACTACTTCCGGTTCAAGTGCCAACGATCGTTTTTCAGTATAATAACCCAACTAAGGGTTGGGATCGTTCCCATAGGGAGTGGTATCGAGAATTATCAGCCAAGTGCAAATCAGTTCATGCTAGTCATAGCTAAAAGACATTCATGATTAAAAAACAAACTAAATCTAAAGGGGGTGACACAATGTGTCAATTATAAAGGGGGGGTTTTGTTACTAATTAACAATTAAAACAGCAAAAATAAGAAGATGCGAATATAAGGAGATGGGATTCTTGGGATGTGATAGGAATATGGATAAACTACACAATCGGGTAAATGCTATGGATAGTCAATTACTGAACATTTGTAACTAGGCTAGACTTTATTGGGGGTAAATTCTCTCTGGAGCAACTTACCCCGAATCAACTCGGTTTCTCTCGAACACCGAGTTGCCGCTTTTAAGCACAGCCTCTGCCTTACCCCATTCACTCTCTTCAGCTGAATGTGTGGGAAAAGTCCTAGGGTTCAATCTCTCAAGCTGAACCCATGACGACCCAATAACCAGCGGCTATCGATTTAGTAGTCTTAGTTATAAAACCTCTCTCTCGAGCAAGCCAAAAACACTAAGATAAAATCGTATTTGCAACTACAATCCCATTAAGTTCAAACACAACTACTAAATGAAATCACATTTAAACAACAAATAGACTAATAATAAGCAATACCCAACAGGATATTTAACCCATATTCACATAATTATACGCCAAGAATTGGGGTTTTAGCTAGACATAGAGAAGTGGAAGAAATAGATACCCAATCAAAGTAACATCAACTGGGTATGATTTATATTCACTTTAAACGAGTCTAGGATGAAGAATCTTTAAAACTCACTTCCAATTTCTTGGAATTAGAAGTCTTCAAATCTTTAAAAGCTAGGAACAAGGTCTCTCTACTTGAAACTTATAAAAATAAAATGTTGTATCTGAAATTTCATACTAAGATAAATATTCAACTAATATTTATAGTTGTCAAAAAATATGTTGCAAAGGATCACTCGGCGCAGTTAGTTAGGATCACCAACCGATGCACACGGTGATCCGTCCTTTGGTCTGGTTCATCGCTTTTTAGCTTTTAGGCAATATAGTACTGCTTCGCGAAACTGTTCAGCGATGCGCCAACTACTCCCTTTCATCGCCAACTTGATCTTTTCCTTTAGGGCTCAGCACACTAGGACTTTGGGCAAGGTTAAGGCCATTCGGCGAATCGCCTAATGCATTAGGCGATCATCAGGCCTTCTTTCTTCGTCTTTTCAACTGTTTTGTTCCTTTTTGCTAAGTAGTGTCCATGCTTTACCTCAAACTCCAAATACCTGAAACTTAAGGATTTACATCAGTTATTGAGACAAAATATGCATTTGAGGACACTAATTTTATTAAAATGAAGCCCTAAATGAGTCCAAATTGTGGACTCATCAATATCCCCAACTTAAACTTTTGCTTGTCCTCAAGTAAAAATCAAGTTAGGTAGTTCAAAAAGGATGTCTCGAACAATGCTACATAAGAATCAATTATGAATGCACACATAAGACTCAATTCACTCATGCGAAGATCAAATGTGTACTCAAAGTTTCAAGTTGTGACACACCACTATCAAAGAATCTCTAGCTTACCATACTTGCTTCAAATGCAAGTTCAAGCTCAACTGAAGTGTTCAAATGCCCTCACACACATAATGATTCCATATTCACACAGAATGGTTCAATAATTTAAAGTTTCAGAATCAAATGCAACGCTCACATTCATAAAGATGAACATAATGCATGACTTCACCCATAGGTTTCCCCGTATTTTCCAATCGACACTTGCTTCAGCTCACTCATGATCAAAAAGGTCTTTTCAAGGCTTGTAATAGGGCTGAGTGCAAAGGTATGGTCATTTATGCTCAGTGACTTTCATTCTCATGAAATGTGGTGCTTTCAATACTCCCTTTCCTCTTCTTTCATCAATTTCTTTAGTGCTCATAAGTCATCCCATTATTCACTTCCATGGATTGTTCGGAACCCCATTTCTTTTGACATTTCTCATAAATTTATTTCACAAATTTTTCTTTTTCTTTTCTCTTGTGTTTTTTTTGTATGGAAGGGTTCCATTTTTCTCAACATCATGGGTTAAAAGGGACTTTTCTTGAACTTCTTGACTTGCCTTTTCTTTTCACCACACCCCCAACTTAGGATTTTGACCTAAGTTGGCTATTCAACCAACAACAAATCACGAGGATTATGGGTAGTGGATTTAAGAAAGGTCATGTTTTCATCAAGTTTGTTCCAAAGAAAGGTAAGGCTCTAGGTTATTTAAAAGAGGTTCACACACTCACAAGGTAGGCCACAAAAGAGGTATATGTCAAATTGGCTCACACTCTTTCGAAGTTGCCTAAGATCATATCAAGAGATAGCCTTACTTAGTCGACCAGACCAACGGGGAAGATTCTAGGTGTCATCATGCATGGTTCACAGTAAGCTCATCACACAAGGCATTGACACCAGAGTCAAGAAAGACTCCACACTTTTAATAGTGTGCAATGTTCATCACGAGAGACTCGATCCGATAATTGGCTAGTCACAGCGAGATGCAAAGAGTTCATATATTGTCTATGCAACTTCAATTGGCCTCGTTGTAGCCGTGCATTTATTTATGTTGGATTATGATCACTATTCAAGTCATCGGTATTGATCAAAACCGATAATCAAATTTGCAAAAGAACAACCACATTCTACACATACAAGAGGTGGTAATTTTTTTTTCAGAAGGGTCAAAAATCATTTTCAATTAAAAGCAAGGAGCCACAAGTTCAAACCTTCCACAAAAAGCAGTGTATAACACAAATTTAGCTCAAAGCCCAATATATAAACAAAACTAATATGCACAAAGGTGGGCCTCACCCACCACAAACAAAAATCATTTGTCCTCAAATGCGAACGAAAATATCCAAAAATAAAATAAAGTAAGACAGAGAGGGAGGTAAAGAGGGGATCCTGTCTACGCAATCATTCCATCTATCTTGGAATCAGTGCCCTGTGCATAAGTCTGAACTCAGACTCTGTACCCGGTTCACCTCAGAAGGACCAACAATACTAGATCCACTAGGAGCTGCTATGGATGTATTTGTCAAAGAAGACTTCATAACAGCATCTACCATGGCCTCTTCAATCTCAGCAGTAATCACTGAAGATTAACCACAAATAAACTAACAGCAAAATAGACCAAAAACAACAGAGATCAGTAAGAATTTTCCAAAGCTTATTCATTCAAATGAGACCCAAAAATGCAATAACATCAAAGAAAACAAAAAGGAAAGAAAACATGGTCTTACAGTGGTGGTGCGTGACCTTGGAAATTATCGAAATTGCGAAGCGGGTTTGTGATGGTTTCGAGCTCGGCGGTGGCTTATTTGTGCCATTTCTGGCGACAACTGGTGTGGTCTGGTGGCCCAAGCTCGAATTCCCATGGCGGAGCTTCTTCTTCTTATAAATATACACAAATATTGAAAAGGGGAAAGGGGAATGGGACTAACGGCATTTGGTGGCTGTTTGGCAGTGGAGCCTTGGGGTTTCGCCGGATCAAAAGCTCGTGGGTGGAGCTGGTTCTTTGAGCTGCTGTTAGGAGGTTTTCCCATGTGGGTTTGGGGTTGTCGGAGGTCGCCGGAAAAGGGATTTTGATGGGGTCTGCTTTCGCTGGAAAAGAGAAGAGTGAAGGGTTGAGTTGTGTGGTCATTGTTCATGACTACTCCAAGAGTGAGCTTAGCTGGAGAGGGAGATCTGAATTTTTGGGTGGCGGTTTTGGGAGGATATATGAGGAGAGAAAGATTAGGGTTCGTTCCTTTAGAAAAAGTTCCTCCTAACCTAAATATTTTTCAACACCCCTGACTTAATGGATAAGCAATTGTTTATATAGAAAATCAAAAACTACCTATAGTACGATATCTGAAACCACTAGTTAAATAAAATATTTGTGTATTAAATCTTATCTATATTTGAATGAATTTCTCGACTGTGCAAAATATCTAAATTAATACTAAAAAATGTAACAAATAAAAACGAATATTAAAAAAAATGTGATGAACGTAACTAATGACATGTAAAAAGTGTAATTTAACCAAAATAATAATTCAATAAAAAGGAACCAATATTTGAATGTAGTCAACTGGTTATGACCAAAAAATGATGTAATTAAAATTAACTGATAAAAAATCCTAAATTTTGACAAATAAGGATAGTTATCGATAAACTTATTTAAACTTATAAAAAACAAAAATACATAATTACCCCATCGAATTTATACCAATTTTTTAAGTAGACACCTAAAGTTTGCGCGAGTCCTATTACCACACAAAATTATTTTAAAGTAGCATATATACCTCCTTTTTCGGTCATTCCCAGTTGTAATAAGGCAGGTGCATATCACGCACCAACCCTAAACTACCACCTGTCATTCACTATTTAACTATTAATTCTTTTTATTTTTGCCATTAATTTTCAATTTTTTTTTTTTTTTCTCTTTTAAATATCTACTTTGCTTTTGATTTCTTGAATTTGTTTTTTGAATTCCACCACAACAAATCATAGTGACAACACTCCATCGTTGCACTACTTAATCACTACTAAACCATGACAAATAATCAAAATATGAAAGTTAGAAGTTCTATCAAACTAAAATTTAAATCATCATCTTCATCTTAAATCGCCTTCTTTATCTATTAGCATCATCATTTTCAATCTTTAAGTTTTAGGAAAGAGAAAACTACTTAGTTAAGTTTAAAAAAGAAGAAGATAGAATCTAATAATATCACATTTTAAAATACAAGATCTGAGCAAGAATGGTGATTTGTAATTTTTGGCTTGCTGAAAAAGCTTCTTAAAAGGCTATTAATGGTGATTTGGGGAAGATGGGTCTAATTTATTAATTAAAAATATCGAATAAAAAATGCTACATGGTATTTTGACATTGGTTTGGGGCTGTAATACTACTCCTTCACGTGCCCAATTTTCGTGAGAACACAATTGCAGTAGAAATGACTGAAAAGGGTGTATTTATCGTGAATATAAATAGTTTCGTGGGGTAATAGGACCCCCGCTAACTTTAGGTGTCTACTTAAAAAAAGGGTATAAGTTTAATGGGGTAATTATGTATTTTATCTTATAAAAATGTATTTTGAACTATTAAATAAATAAAACTTAGAAGTTACAAATTTTGAAAATGTTAAGCCAAAATTGGGTGTCAACACACATAATATACGGGCATTAAGCTATAGAAATATATGGTGTACGCACGCATATGGTTCATAGGGTAGCGTGTGAGCGAATGAACTATAAGAAATGTAGGAAATGGACATGATGAGCACATGATGCATGAGTTCTAAAGCTACGAAATATATTATATGTAAGAAAGTAGACTATATGACATGTAGACATATAAGAAAATGAACTACGGAACACAAATCACATTGAACAAGTGTGTTATATCACATGGATAGGTGGACTAACATGTCAATAAGTACACACATGAAATATGAGCAAATTAGCACATAACACCTATAAGACCTATAATGTTTAAGAAAGTAGACTATGAGGCGTGTAATATATATAGAAATGGTTTATGATGCATATGACATGTAAAGAAGTGATATGCGAGTCATATACCCCACGAGCACTAATTTTTCCCATAACATATGATCAATTAGCATGTAGTACCCACACAATATGGACAAGTAAATGTGGAAAGTAACCAGTGCAATAAATAACATGTAAGGAAAAGGTCCTACGAAAACATATAGCAATAAACAAGGGTGCTCTGAAGCGGATAAGACTTACATTCAAGCATTCTATGACATTAGGTAACATGTGATAAAGTAATACACAAAGGGCAAATGACATACAAATAGATAACTTATAGAACATGCATTATGTATAGTTATACAACAAACCATCTTTGGAAACTACGAGATATCCTATAGAACCGCTCTACCATATTAAGGGCAAACACACTGTCTTAAGCGTTAAGTCATAGATGGGATAGTTATGCTCATATTCCTTACTCACCTGAAAGCACATACAATTGATTTCCCCAACTACTCTCTTCAATCTCCTAAGAAATGTTATAGGTGTTTTTCTATTGGGACTTGGCTTCCATCTAGGTCAATATAAATACTACAGTTAAGTTAGGAAAAGAAAATCCTCAATAGTTCATCTTTTGGAGTAGGAGGCCAAGGTCAACTTTGCCTTCATTACTAGCTTGTGTTATATCATACTCAATGCCTGGTGCCCTTTGAAGGTGGAAATAGAAAATAAATAGTGAATCTTGAACACACAATAAAACATGAACTCTAATAACAAGTAAATGTCAGGTACCTATAAAGTTATATCATGATTCATAACATCTTAGAGTTAGCCTCTTTGGGCTTAACTAGATAGGTCTGGCCATACTAGTAGATTTTTTTTATAATAAGTGAGGGTGCTACGACTTTTTTACCAAGCAAGATAGCGAATAAGAACAACTAGCATATGATCAATTTTTTCTCTCCCCTAACTAGACTATAATTGATAAATTTCTGCAGGCATATATTAAATAAATCATGTAGTAGCTCTATTCAATTTCATGGAAGTCTATACATGTGTATAATGCTCTACTTCTCTTTTGTACTAATGATGTAAACTAGGTCCATGTATTTACTATCTAGGTAACCTTTCTATTCCCTATTTTTTCTTGTTGTTATCAAGACCAAATATCAAGACTTGAATCAATACTAAAATGACTTCTCTGTCTAACAAAGGTTTACAAAGTTGTTCACGGATGCGCCATTATAACTCGTTAGGGTTGAAGAGTTGATACCTTTTTATTTCCTCGTACACTTAGCAACCCCTCTTTCATAATCACCTATATCACTCCTCTATAGCATCCTCATATCACCCTTACTCCTATGTTTAGGGAATTTGAAATATCCCATCTCTTTCTAACTAGAAGCTCTATGTACATATTCGGCTTGTGTAATTCAAGCTTCATTTGCACATGCTTCCTATCTAACAAGTACCTTTTAATCAAAACAAGCAGCTTCATGTACTCTAATCCCACTATGTACAACCTGACTAATCATAACTTAGGTCTAACCAATCAATTTTCCTTTTGTAACCTTACCCTTTAGTCACATACTAATCCTCTATAGCCAAAACATAGATCATAATAGGAACTACCATACATATATCATTTTCAGTAATTGGCACACTTATCCCTAAGTTTTATAACCATGAAAATAATACAAATGTTATTAGTACTTATTGAGGGTGGTTGGCACATACCATATAAAAAGCCAACTATTAACATATTCAGGATGATATATGGTGAGAATTCGGGCCTTGTCAGCCAATTAGGGGTATCTCTAATAACACTATTGCACTGATACATTCAGCTATCATATTATGCCACTGCCTTCTTCCAACTAAAAGAAACTGGTTCAACAACATATATTTTGAGTACATGTATAATGCCAAAAATTCTATGTATAACACAGACTAAGAATGAGTGTCCTCTATAGGAATATATCCTAAAAATATTGAGGAAATATAGAACTCAAGAGTTGGTTACATCCTCCTAAGAAGATGTGCTTGGAAATGCTACAACTCATATATGTAACTAGGTAATCCATCATTTTCTTAAGCATATGTATAACATCACTATATCATTCTCAATTGAACCAACGTGATACAAATGGTACAAATGCAACTTAAAATGCAAATAACATAAAAGCCTTTACATACCTTATGGAGTGGGACGGTCGAATAGAATGAGCTCAATCTAGTCTAAATTTCTATAGGTTGCATGTTGACATTTTAGCTACCATTAACCTTAACCAATGTAAGCATAATATGAATAGCATGATTAGGTACAAGTGGAAATTGACTTCTTAACTCCGCTCTATCACACGATCTGGATTATGAAGGAAGGTAACATTTCGTTAATGTCCAAGCAGCCCAGTAAATATAAATGTGGCGCGCAACACATTCATAAGTAAGGCTCTACTAGACACGACTTTGTAGACTCCCTAGGACGAACTGCTCTGATACCACTTTGGTCATACCCCAACCCAAGGTGAGGCGGATAAGTACCATATGAACACATGCTTTACATGTGACCTATGATGAGAAAGTAAACTCCTATGTATATAGATTTACTAATGAGAAGTTACATATACAATACATGTCGACTAGCTGAACAGATACATGTGACAAGTAAAACTATGAATAGAGATGATAGCTTTACAATGTCTACAAAGCCTCTATTGGAATCCATGATTGCACCACTATGAAAATACACATTGTAAAGACTCGACAAATCCCCGAATTAACCTGGAGCTCACCAACAACCATTGAGTACCATGTGCTTCTATTGGGGAGATCTACTAGTTGAGTACATGTACCTGCATCATGAAATGCAGCATCCCCAATAAGGGACATTAGTACGAAAAAATGTATTGAATATGTAAGACATAAAACAACCATATGTAAAATGAGATCTCAAGTGAAACCAAATACAAGTATATAAGGATTTGGGACCAGCTTTGCTTATACTTGTGGAATCCTGTATGTTACATTCTTTTTTTTTACTTTTCTGTGCATTATAATCTTTATAAGACATATGATACAAATGACTAGCTGATCAGTGGTAGAAGAGGATTACCCATGCTAGGCATTTTAACCCCTGGGATACTGTCTTCATAATTCCACATATTGGGATCTCCCCATGCTAGGCTTTCGCCCCTGAGCTGCCATCGTTCTATACCAATTGGGATCGGCATATGCTAGACTTTCACCCCTGAGCTGCCATCCTTCTATACCAATTGTGATCGGCCCATTCTAGGCTTTCACCCCTGAGCTACCACCCTTCTATACCAATTGGGATCGGCCCATACTAGGCATTTTCCCCTGGGCTACCACCCATAATTATACAGATTGCTTTAGTTAGATTCTTTAATCTTCGAGATTGTTGTTTTGATGTTTATAACTCTTTTGATATTGTTCTTTTGATGATCATAACTATTTTGAGATTGTTGTATTGGTGGTCATAATCATTTGTGAGATTTGGAACTATGGAACAGTAGTAGAAGACATATGAATGTGGACTTACGATAATAACAATGATATGGGAAGCAAATTTGACACCAACGTAATACTTAGGAGCTTATATGACTCAGTAAGCATATTGACATATCAAATTGAAGAACATATCAAGTGAAAACAAACCAAATACTCACAAACTAATATCAAATACAAGGAATACATGAACGCGGAACCAAGGGAGAACGTGGGCAGATTCAACTTAAGGATGGATACATATTCCAAGTAAATACATATAAAATGTACAATAGAGAAAGTAGGGATCTTGTGAGGTAACATTATAGTCTAACACAATGGGACTGATAACCAATAAAGGGAACATATGAACATGTGAAAAGATGACATATATGATGGAATAGACAATTGGAGCATGTTGGCAAGATATGGGCAGATTATATATCCAACACATAAACATATGTACTGTGTGTAATCTAGGATCATTTTGATGTATATAAGGGGAATACGTGCCAAGGGTACTTTGACGATGAAACAAGTTTAAACCTTGCATGCTAATACTTGGTAGAGTAAGCATGTACATTTATTAATAAACTCATATTAGAGTAAGCATGTACATTTATTAATAAACTCATAATAGAGTACTCACTTTAATGCTCTAGGGAGTATGAACTGCAACTATGGATCAGTCACTACCAAGCACACTTAGAAAGCTTACTTTGTAATACAATTGTTGGATTCATGCCAAAGAAATAGGAAATCGAATAACCTTACATACCTTCCTATACAATTTAAAAACTATGACTTAAGCTCCTTCTCTTCAGATTACTAATGTACCATAAAATAAGTTGTAAGACTAGTATTAGTAGCTAATCAACCAATATGAGCTACTTGATCTCACCAATATAGTAACCAAGCAGTAAGCATGCAATTTATCTAGCCACTGTTTTCTTTCCTTCCCTTTCCCTTAATCGCGTCTATATACTATACAACCTTCATATCATGTCCTCCCCAAAATTCCCTACAATATTTAAGTCCTTCAACGTTGCCATAGCTTCTCCACACATCCAGTCACATCCCTTATCATAACATACATAAAATAGTCCTTAAACATAATAATGTAACAAAAGCAATATGAATCTTAGTTTCTGATTACCAGCATTTGAAGAGCTAAAATTACTCTAATGATGCTCAAACGAGCTCATAGTTGAACTTAATGGGGACTCCCCTCCATGGCAGTCCCAACATGTACTAACCACCAGAACATCCTCCCCAATAATACACGATGTAAAAGGAAGAATATCCAACTCACTAACACATACCAAATGTCCTAATTAACTCAAGAACAAGATGGATAAAATTGCAGTTCTCTACCTTGTTGGACAAAACTACCACTTGCTAAGACTTGGATTCTTCATGGTAAAGGTTGTCCTCCTCAACCTGTCTTAACTTATACCTTTCAATAGATTTAAATCCCTAATATTCAAGAACCCTAATCATATTTAATGGCTGTTGTATGAAGCTAAGAGAGAGAAGATAGTAAGCTCTAGAAATCAGATTTTTGTTAAAGTGAAACATAGTTGGAAAAAGCTGATATCAATCCCTTTTAAAGGGACCTGCTTTGGCCATAACTTATCAGTTAATGATCCACCTACTTGGACTTTCCACTGGGGCCTTTTTGGACTTAAGAATATTGGGCCTTGGCGGTCCATTTCACCCTTATTCTTCTAATCAACTTGGGCCAGATTAATGCAACTTGGTGGTAGTGTACTTCGCCCAATAACATGGTCAAAAGAGTCTTAGTAGGTGATGCACCTACTTGGTCCTTTGGTCTGGTCAATAAGTCAAATTAAGTGATGCACCTACTTGGTCCTTTGGGTAGGTCAATAAGTCAAAGTAGGTGATGCACCTACTTGGTCCTTTGGGCTGGTCAATAAGTCAAAGCAGGTGATGCACCTACTTGTCACCTACTAGCTTAGTTAAGTCAAGCAAGCACCTGAATATTTTATTCCATTTCTAGACCTTAATACCTTTAACTTAACTTAAAACGTATATACACTATGTCACTTTAACTTTAGACTCAATACCACCTTATGATCTCAAGTTTAAATACTTCCTTCAACGTCAACTTAATCAGGTCTCATCAAAATCTACAGACAATTCACTTTAAACCTATTATATTTTCAATAGTCGCATAGGAAACGGTCCATAACTATACCACAATTATAAGCATCATATAAATAGAATTAGTAGACGTAGAATTGGGGTGTTATAGGCCCATTGTCGTAGGCTTAGGCTATAGTTTACCATTTAGCTTTACATTGTTGATAAGATCGAAGTATCATCTCAGCTAGACCGTTGATACATATATCCGGGTTATTGGTAAGCTCGACGTGCCATCCTATACGATCTGTGGATACATCTATCCAGGTAGTTGGATTTTAGTTAAGCTTGATGTATCATTCCAGGCTGCTTGATGTTTCTTTTGGGCTTAGGATAATTCCTTTCTTGGAGTTTTACATTGTATCATCGCATGAGTTGGGCATTTGAGTGTGTTAATTGTTTGGTTCTGTGAGTAAGTTGCTTGATATTATCTATAAATTCTCTATTTTATTCTTGTTGTGCCTTAACTTTCCTTTGACCTTTTAGTATCATCGTGCTTCTTATATTTAATTTATCTTTCTGACGTTGGTCGGCCGCCTACTGAGTACCTCAAGATTTGCATATTTTTCTGCTGTAGATCCTGTTCGATCCACCCTCAGTGAGCGTTTGGATCTTCCATGGAGGTCGTAGACTTGGATTTGTGGTGAGATCTTGCTTCCCAGAGCTGTTGTCCATATTTTGCACCGACTCTCATTTTGTATTTTTGATTATTTAGTTCTATATATATATTTATGGCTTTCTATTTGTAGTAGCTCATGTATAGGTGACACCATGCTCGGGGGATCTGTATCTTGTGTTAGTTTGTCATTTGGTCACTTGTGTGCCTATTTTGTACATTTTGTATCGTACTACATATATATGATATGACACTTCTTTATATATACTTTATTCTTGTCTTCCACTTATTAATATTTGTTTTTTTATATATAAATTTTGTCTTCCACATCTTATAATTGGGTTTAGGCTTGTCCACTCGGTGGGTTATTGTGGACGTCATCATAGCCCAATTTTGGGTAGTAACCTTCGGCGATGCGCCAAAGTTGCTTTTCATCTTCGACTTGAAGTGGATCCTTGGGGTTTAAGATCTGTACCTTTTGGCAAGCTTGGTTCTATTTGACAATGTGCTGAATGACGTTTGGCGCGAGTTTCAGCTTTGCATTTTTGTTCATTTTTCCAAGTTTTTGGTTTCCTTCGCCCTGTTGTCCTTAACATCTCATAGTTTAAATTCAAACACATTTTCATCAGTAAAGGAAATAAATAGGTATTGAGGACATAAATTTTTGGAACTAGAAGCCTAATATGAGTCCAAAATACCTAACTCATCAACACCTCTAACTTAAACTTCTGCCTTTCCTCAAGTAACACATTATATGAATCATTTCAACAAAGCTTTACTCAAAGAGTGCTTCTTGAGAGCTAAAATGCAAGTGCTATCACAAAGTTAGTTTCAAACAACTTCCAATTATGCATTAAAAGGTTCAAGCAATGACTAGCCATTATCAATCAAAGCAAATTCTCACAAAAGCTCACTAAGATGTCAAATTATGCTCAACAAAAGTATCCAAGTGCCCTCATAAAAAGAATGATCACATGGTCTCACAAACCACAAGAAATTTATCAATTTAGGTATCATAACAAACTCTCACACTCCAAAAGAGAATAACAAGCATGCTTCTACCCATATGCTTGCCCCTAATTTTCAAACCATAAATAAATTAGTTCCACGAGATCACACAATTCTTTCAAGGCTTGTAATGGTGCTGATGATCATTTAGGGTAATTTTGAATTATATTGACTCTACCTACTTGAGGCATTAACAATGCCTTACTTCTTTCACACATTCTTTCTTCATTTAGAACATCAAACTTCACCAAATTCTTTTATAGAAACATTCCTTGGCTTGACTCATTAGGAACCCATTTATTGAGGAATCAACACAATAAGCAACTTTATTCACACAACACAATCTGAATATATCTTAATTTTTTTATTTTTTATTTTATAAGGATGGATCTCCTTATTGTTTTTTTTCGAACTTTGCCATTGGGATGAAGTTCTCCATTTCCACACAAAGCTATTTTTTCCTTTACTTTCCTCGTCACTTACCGAACCCCAAACTTAGGCTTTTAACCTAAGTTGCTTTTCAGTTACATTCCAATGCCTTAGGAAGGTTTTGGAAGATATGAGAGGTAATGATTCAAAATGATTTAGGGATGAGGGATTAACTTCTTTCATAAAGAAAGCTTCAGGCTCAAATTTGGTCATAACAAATAGTCAACAAAATTGTTTACTCTCAAGAAGAGTGCCTATGGTAATTTCTCATGTTCACAACTATCAAACTATTAGACCAACAAGGCAAGTTCTAGGTTTTCACAATGCATGGAATTCAAGTAGACCTCACCACACATGGCACTGAAACACAATTCTACAACCCTAGTTTGCGTGTAGTGATGATTGCAAGTCTCACAACTTGATATTTAACTAGTCAATACAAGATGCTCAAAACTCATGAAAGGATTATACAACTAAAAATGACCATTTCGAATTATCACCAACACATATCTCATCAATAACACTTTTCAAGTAAAAGATGTTAGAGACAATTGATTATTGAAAATTGTAGACAAGCATGCACATTTCAAGATCAAATCAACACAACTTCAATACCACAATGAAGGGAAAAACTTTTATATTAATAGATAAAAATAAAAAGTTAAGTACAGTATCATCATGTTTAAAATACAATCAAAAAACAAATCCATGTATCAAAATCAAATAAGAAGTCAACTACACCATCATCAAGTTAAAATTACAACCCAAAAACAAATCAATGTTTCAAAATCAAATTTACAACAAAAACGAAATAACTTCCTCTCCATAAAAACAAATGCATTGTACTCAATGCCATAAAAATTAATGAAGAGAATAAGGAAGGAGAGAGTAAAGAATTCCCCTATAGAGCTAAGCACGAGTAGAAGTCTTGCTCACTAGTGTGGCCTTATTTTGGGTATCGATGTTCATCTAATTTCCATCACCCGAGGTCAGTTCAAAGGGCTCCTAATTTGGTTCAAACCTACGAGAGCCAATGATGGAAGTGTCATGAAAGAATACATCCATCATCACATGCACAAGCTCCTCCTCTAAGTCGTCTATCTCAACATACGAGTCAATCATTTGAACATCGACATCGTGCTCCACTTCTACACCTAACTCATCCTTATTAGTCTTGGAGGTCTTAGAATCATCTTGAGCAACATGCTCAACATGTTAGATCATAGAAGCCATAGGAATCTCAGTAGATGTGTCCACAGGGGGAGGAACATCAACCCATAACATCGATATTGTAACACCACAGAAGTATAAAAGTGATTGGAAGTTGAATTGGAAAGGAAATGTTATAGAAATTTGCTAGTGCAATTGGTTTACAATGGAAAAGTACAAGCCACACTTGGTTCCATGGTTAGTAGTTTTCGGTCGTAGTTGAGATTCCAAGTTTGAAAAAATATCAAGTATCAGTAAAGACTCCACAAGCTAACATGATGGTTAGTGGAAAATTAAATAACTCGTGGTTATTGTTGCGTAGCTTGTGGACTGAGATTTAGATTTTTCAGTACTTTGGGGTACGACTAGCCATACGCACCATAGAAGGGAGTAAAATCCGTACTTGGACATTAGTGGTTTGTAGCTTGAGGTCCAGGCCTAAGTCCAAGGCTCAGTGCACAAAGGAGTTGTACCAGTCATGGTTGGTTTGACGATTCATGGCTGAGTTTGTGAGTTTCGATCAGTAAGTTGGGGTTTCAGTATGTCATTTGACGGATGACCAGTACGGTTTGTAGAAGGATGTACGAACCGTATATGGCTCATAGAGTCTTTTTGGTAGAATTTCCTTACGGTTATTTTGGACCTTTTCTACTCTTTTAATTCCTCATACACATCGTTTCTAAGGTATTCCTAAGATCTGTGACCGTTTCTAAGGAAATAACCATCCCCATTCACCCTCAAACACCCAAAAACTCTCAAGTCTTCTTCTTCAAGTTCAAGTCTTCTTTCCTGGTTTTCAAGTTAGGATTACATCAAGGTGTGTGGGAATTTCATCAATGGGTCTTTTTGCCCATTGAGTCCCCAAATAAACCTTACTTCTACTTATGATTTCTACCTAAATTTCTAGGGTTTTCATGATTTTTTATAAGTTTAAGGCTCTAAAGTTTCTCTCCATGAATGATCCTATTATGCATGATTTGATCATATTACAATGTTTTGAATAATTATTTTATGAACCCATGCTAGACAAGTGATTTTGAAATGAAGTCATGTTTTGAAGATATATATGCATTATAAATTGAAGTACTTACGAATCAATTATGCTTTTAGATAAAATATCAAACATGTCTTCCGAATTTGAATGCTTTTGACTGAAGTAATTCTTATAATGAAAGAGGATCATGATTTAGATGCTTTAGATAAATGCCTCTTATTCATTAATTATGTTATGAAATCATGATATTTAAAAGTAGCTAATCTTATGATTTTGAGTCTCATGATTGATTTGGTTTTACTAGATTCTTAGCATTTCAAGGATTATCAATATGTTTTGATTATGTATCTATTCTAATGGGACTTTACATAACACCGAGTTGATCTTGGAATGGAGGTTCACCTGCTAGTAGAGGTATGAGAACTTTACTAGAAATCCCCTTGTCTCGAAACTACGAGCCACTGTAGGATTAGATGAGTTACCCGTTAGTAGAGGGTTGATTCCTTAGTTTGTCACCCATAAGAAGAGGCTTGGTTTTTGCTAGTGCATCCTCCTACGATAAAGATTATGGTCCTTATCTACGCAAGTAGGACACTGTATTTTTGGTGTGGTAGTAGCACAGTGAACTCCATTTTATAGCCCACATGGTTTATGTCGGTTAACAGTATTTTCGACAAAAGAATATGATTCTCACATATTATATGATTATGATTACAACTTCTACTTATGACATGATTTTCAGTATATTAGATTGACCTTGTACTTTTTTCTATGACCTCAACTTATCATATTATGTCTCGTTTAGTTGGTCATAGATTATCATGTTCTCAGATTTATCACATTATTATGTTTATACTCATGCATCTTTCCTCATACTCAGTACATTTTGAGTACTGACTACTTACATCTCTTGTGCCTATATTGTTTTATAATATGGTGTGACGACTCAAAGTACATCCTAATCGTAACATGG
>JAJOOR010022425.1:0-19470 GCA_036250505.1 Solanum acaule | reverse complement strand
CTTTGGGGTTTTGTGTTTGAGTGATAAAAGTGAGGTAAATTGACTTAAAAATCATTATATACACGTCCCCTAAAGTACCCTAAATACCCCTCACTCAAATGGACTCTTTAATGAAGTAAAAATAGATTTCTGAATTTCTGCATTTTCGTCGCGGAAAAAGTCCGCGACGCGGAGCTGTTCCCTGAAGATATTTAGAATTAAATTTTGAGACAGTAGAGTCCGCGACACGACCGCGTCGTGAACAAAATTTTTGCTCCTTGGGGGCGCAAGTCCGCGATGCGCCCTTGTTCCCTCCAAGAGCAATTTGCAAGCTGCCTTGGCAGCTTGCTTGGCCAAGGTTGGGGTCCTCCTTGGGGCCCCTTATGGTGGTCCGGGGAGTCGTATTAGAATGTTTTGACCCTATAAACACATATTTACCTATTTTAACTCTTTTTACAAGATTACACCATTATACGACACTCCCAAACCTGCCCAAAATCTAAGGACACACTAGAACACATTCTTCTCTAGTTTTCGGACGTCGTGGTCGTTTCTTGACGTTTAGACTTTTACTCTTCCAAACCAAGTCAAATACATTAGTTTAGGTTTATAAACATCATTTTAACTATTTTTAAGTCATTATTCATAAGGTGAGGCTCTAACTTAAGTCATAGAATTTTCGGGGTGTTACATAAATGACCTAGCTAGTGGATCCACTTTAGAAAATGATGATATGTACGAATTATACCTTGGCAAGTAGATTTCCCTTCTTTCGGTATGGGAGATGACCCGAATTCCATGATACAACTCTCATGGTCTTATTGTCGGTTAAAGCTAATATCCCACAAAATGATTATGTTTTCTTCAAAAAATTTCTTATGTTCTTTATGTTAATGTATTTGACCATGGTTCATGATTCTTATATCATTTATTCTTTAAAGCTTTTAAATGTTTCAATATGATCAGGTCTACATGTTTTAAGTCATTCATGCTACCATGCCTATTTTTATGCATATTGCCTCATACTTAGTACATTTCATGTACTAACGCATACTTGTACCTACATTGTTTCACTAATGTAGGGCCTGACGCTCCTACCTCTCATTATCGTGGCTAGTTGGTTTCATAGACTTCGAAGATTGGTGAGTCTTCATGTTCTGAGGATCAAGATACCTTTATTGCTTTAGGTTATTTCCGTTTTCAGACTTTGTATGTGATGTATGGGTTAAGTCCCAATCACTTTCCTTATAATGTATTAGATGGATTTTTGAGACTTATATTAGACTTCTGCTTTGTCAAACTCTTTTCAAATATGAAATGCTTTCTTTTGAATTCTTTAAGTTCTATTATCTTGTATGATGTATGCTAAGTGGCTTGTGTAGGACCTCTCGTGATCCTATACACCATGTTACACCTAGGCTACACTTTGGATCGTGACAACAACTCAATAAACACTTGTAGTAGAGCTCGATTATGACATTTTGATACTTCTTGTACAATTAGCTAAAACAATTAGGAGTGTATTGCATTTGCTATTTCAAAGTGATTTTGGAGTGGAAGAAAAGAAAAAAAACTATTTTAAAATCTATTTAAATAAAAAAAAACTATTCTCTAAAAAAACTTAGTATACACCCCAAAAAATTGCAATTATTAGAAAAATATAAATGAAAAAATTGAAATACAAAATTAAAAATTGGAAAATTGAAAAACAAAATTTGGAAAAACTATTGTAAAATCTAGTTTATAAAAGAAAATTGTCACGACCCAACGTATATCCTTGTTGTGACATGGCGTATAGGACCATGTGAGGCCCTATACAAGCCACTTGACATATATATACACAATATAATTAATGAGAGTAAAGATTCTCATATGAATAAAAGAGTAACATTAAAGCGGAAATCTACTATAGTTTTGATAAATCATTCTATTACAACAAAAGAAGTGGTCGTGACGTAACCCATACACCACGTATAATGTTTGAAAACTAAAACATAGGAAAATGAACTAAATGCAATATGGTCCTCGGAACACGAGGACTCACCATCTCAACGAACTTCAAGTGATCACCAACTAGCCACGAGCGTAAGGAGAGAAAGTGTCACAACCTATATTATTAAACAATGTAGGCATAAGTATGCATTAGTACATGGTGTCGCGCCCCGTTTTTCTCAAAACGGACTTTGGTGCACGACCTAACAACTCTTTTGGGCTTTGGGTGATTGAAGAGTCACCATCTAACGAATTAAGGCGCGTTAGGGCACCTATCTAACCTAAACTAATTCTAGCTAAGGTCAACGAACCAAAGATCAGGGTAAGGGTTCAAATTACCTCGAGGGGAAGGTGTTAGGTGTCCCTCGAGGTCCACAAAGGTGGGTCCCGGCCGTATCTCAATCAATTTATGTGGGGGTTACAAGTAGCAATTATGGTCACTTCATTTATTATTTTATTTAATTAGCATGATGACTAGGTGATAACTATGATTAAACAATTAGGATTAATTAAATTATCTACTTTATTAATTAAGCATGCGAGACTAGGTGATGTAATAAACGAGAAATAAATATTTAAAAAATTAATAAAAGAGGAGCGAGGAGACAGAAATTGCACAATCAAATAGAATAAATAATTTTTTTTATTTTTTTTAAATTTAAACTACCCCAAACAAATATAAAATTAAACAAATAAAGGGACTAAGGAAAGGGAGACTCTGAAGGACTTTAAGATCAACACTCGACTTCTCTTTAGTGTTTCGATAGGCTTCCGTGTAGGGACAGACAAAACCAAAGTTTGTCTCTTTAAGCCTAAGTCGATGTCATCATCTCCATAGGGCCTAAACTACCCCTACCCCGCCACCACATGCTTTTCGTTTCTAAGAGGTGCCTAACGTCCCCGCTTAAGGTCCAAGAGGCATTGGACTACTACTAGGACGGATTTAGACCAAAATAAACTCCTATTAGGCTCGCCTAGACACCAAGTCAAACACGTTGGACGAGCATTTAGCACATAGGGTCTCATATTGGTCTCTAGATTTTATTAAACATGCTGGCAAACACAAGTAGAGTGAAAAGGTCTCATGCTTGAGTGTATACATACGAGCATAACAATATTGATTAATTCCTAAGGGTGCATGACATAATTCAGATTTTATTAATTGATTTTAAATATAGCAGAAGTGTGATTACAGGTGCAGAAATTATTTTTGACAGTAGTAGAGCAAATTATTATTGCATAAATTAAACAGTATATGTTAGGTAAAGTGATCACACGCAGAAAATATTTCAAGATAGTAGCAAATTTTATTATTAATGCAGAAAACTATTCTATTAGCTAGTTTAGAAATGTAGCTAAAAATATTACAGTATGCAAAAGTTTATACTAACTAATTATTAAAGGGTGACAGAAAATAGTATAGCATACAAAAATATTTTTTGTTTTAAAAGCAGCAACCAGTTGTACAATGCATAATTAATTTCCGAGAGCAAGATTTAATCGGGGCTGATTTTAAAATTAAAACAACGTAGGAACTAATTCAAGCATGATTTTGTCAGGCTAGATTTTAAGATTAAAACATGCCAGAACTGATTTGTTAACTTTATTTTAAGTAGAAGAATAGTGTCATTATTTGTTTAACAGTGGCAAAAAGATGTAAAAAAAAGAGAAGCTTTTATTAGTATTTTAACATGCTGAAAATGATTAACCTGATCCAGTTAATTTTATTAGACCCCGGGGTGTAATTTCTAAAAGTAAACATGCTGAGATTATTTATTTACTAATTCATAAACACATCTAAGTTGCAACATACATATAATTAGTCTAAATTATTAAGATCTTACCTTTGTTTTAAAATTTCAGATTTTAGTGACGTGCTGAGAGTTGATTAATAAACTTATGTACATGATCTCTTAAGTGCTTGAAAGATTGAAAATATTGCAACTCCTATAGGCATGATTTCTACACACTAATGACATGTTAAGAAATATTTAAATCCTATAGGCATGCATTTCTAAGTACTAATTGTTCAAACAAACATATAGGCATGCTTTCTAACCGAAGTTTAAGCCTATATGCATGAATTCCTATACCCGTTAGCATGCTAAAAATTGAATTAAGCCCTATGAGCATGACATCTGAATGGCAAAAATAAATTGATATAAAAAAAATAAAAGCTTACATATTTTAAATATATAAAGGAACAAATGTCATTTTTTTTTTATATTAAGCAACGGATATGCACATTACATAAATAAGCTACAATGAACAGTTGAGTCAATTAAACACATTATTGATTTTAAAACATGGTTAGACAAAGCTTAAAGAGGTGATTAATTATTTCGGGTCAAACTTAGGAGATTAAAGGCAATAGTAATTTTATTTTATTTTAATTTAATTAGATCTAAAGCGAACTATCTAAATATAAGCTGTCAAACAATCATATAGGCATGCTTTCTAACACGAACAAATTATGATAAAAAATAAAAAAGTAGCATATTAATCCCATCCCCCCTTTAGACGATCCCCCAAATTATATCATATATGGAGAGAGTTATACAAATATTACAAACCGAAATAAAATCAACACTTAATAGAAAATAATATCAAAGACGAATTAAAAATAAAACTCCGTTCAAATGTATCCCGACCCAGGTAAACTCTTCATGTCTTGAACTTTAGTTCAAAACCTTGTTAAACCATAAAAATATACAGACAATAATAATAATAACAAGATTAATCACTTCAAATACATGTAACACAAGCAGATATAATTAATACAAAATGGTTCAAAGAGCATACATACTACATTGAGAGCAAATAACAAATATTACGTCACACAGAAGAGTGAAAGAAACTAACCAGTTAAGCAGTTAAAGAATAATCAGCAATGAAGATACTTTGATCCAATACGACCCGAACACAGCAAAATAGTAAAGGGGGAATGCTCAAAACTAACAACTTCTTTTTTCTTATGAATGGAGAGCCTTTTTCTAATTTTTCAGTCTTGTTTTTGATGGTTCCAGCTTATATAATAACAAGAATGAGGGCACTTTATATAGTGAATAAGGGCCAGTCAGAAAAGGAAAAGAAGTTAATTGACGGGAGCCAATTTTAGAATATTATTTTCCTTTAAGAAACAAAGAACAAATCAGTAGATACAATTATTTTTGTTTTATTTATTTATTACCTAAATCAATCAGACCAATTTCCAAATATAAACTGAGTAAGAAATCAGTCAAATTGTATTAATTTATTTTTTACCAAATCAGAAACAGTACTAAACTATCCTCTAATTAAGGTAAGGATACAATCAATGAAACCATGTATATACGGGAAAAACACAATAAGGTAAGGGGGTAATATATATGCACCAATTAGAATATTTATTTATTTAAATTACTCTAAATTTGACACGTAAGAATCAGTCAAGACAATTATTAAGGGAAAAAGAGATCAATTTACAGTATTGCAATTTTCTTAATCAAAGGGAGTCCAAACAGTAAAGCATGCAAAAATCTTTTCCGCCTTTTCAATGAGGCAATGGTATTAACTAATCACGGCTTACAAGTCAATATCACATAAGATTAGGCACAAGATGTTTAATTAAGGTAAGAGATAATCATGTATAAGTCAAGTAATAATATTTTACCATAATCATAGACAAGTAAGAGATTGGACAGGAACTATGTGTGGCAGGAAGGATCAATTTAAAATATTAATTAGGCAAGATTTTACAACTCAAATCATACAAGGTAAATAGTATATTAGGAGCAAATTGAAGAAACAAATTAGTTCTTCAATCAAGCCTGAAACATGATTTTACAAGGCAACAATCAATCATACAGGTATAAAGAATTCACCAATTATTTCAAACCTTAAGATGAATACCAACATGAAGTAAGAGGCGACAATTTTAACATGAACAACACCATAGCATGCTAGATAATTGCGAAATTAAGTATAAACTAAAAGTAATACATATTAATTTTATGATGAAATTTCACTAACAAACAACTCACATTCATGAGGATTTAAGACAAGGTTCATACCTGGGACAGATCTGTAGAGAAATCTGTCCTTATCCAAATGCTCTATGGATTCGCCGGAGATGAGAGGAATGGAGACGTGAGGATCTCGCCGGTTGCTGTAGCCGGTGGTCGTTACTGCTGGTCCTGGGTGTCTCTAGCTCTCGCTGTTGCTGCTCGTTTCAACAAGCTGCTAGCCGGAGTTGTTGTTGTTGTTTTCGTCGTTCTGAAGGTGGATCGCCTGGCTGCTGTCTTCGCCGGCTGCTGCTGATGTTCTTGCCGAGCTGCTGTCCACCGTAAAATGGGGCAGAGGCGGCCAATGTCTGCTGGTTTCGCGCGGCTGCTTCTTCATCGGAGAAGAAGAGAAAAAAGAGAGGGAGAGAAGGAGAGGCGATCAGCGGCTGCTAGCTTCGCCGGAGCTGCCTGCTGTTTGCCTCGCCTGGCTGGTAGCCGGAGCTGCTGGATTTCGCGGCTGCCGACTCCGGTCAGAGGGGAGAGGCGGCGGTGGATTGAGAGGATAAGAGAGAATAGAAAAATGATTTAGGGTTTAGGTTCTTTTGGTTTAAAATGAAGGTTTGGACGATTTATTCTAAGCCATCCGATCAAGATAAGATGTAAGGTTGAGATTACATGGAGAGGGATGGGTGGTTCAGATTAAAACATGAGGCTTTCAGATTTGGGATCAAAGTATGGCTAAAATTGAAATAGCAATTTGAATTGAAATGGCTAGAATTGAAACGAATTAAAATAGAATAGGCTAATAGTCAAATGATTTAAAGGAAATTGAAGGAAAATGCCATTCAATTAATAAAATACTACAAAATACTATAATTAAATTACTTAAATTTAAAAAACATTTGAATTATTTCGAGTTATACTAATAATTTTAAAATATTTTAATAGTTTCTACAATAATTTATATAATTTTTTAGACAAAATCGATCAAAATTTTAAATTCCACATATTTTTGAAAATACGTATTTAATCGAATAGCATTTCCAAAAGGGTTAAAGGTCGGTCAAAATTGGGTGTCAACAGCTGCCCCTTGGTTGCTTGAAAATAAAGGATGAATTGGCGAGCAACCAACGTTGATTTAGTAGCCGATTTTGTCCAACCAACGAGAGATGTCAGTGGGATCAATTGAAACGATGTAGAATTGGAAATGGGTACGACCGAGACTTTGGTATTAAGCCGCCTACATATCTCTGGTTATACGAGAATCAGGTCGTGTGTAGTTCTGGACTCAGGAGCAGACGAAACTCTTAAGAATTGAAAGAGCGGTACTGTATACGAACGAGAATGATATTGGCTTGAATGGATAAGATTAGAGTAGCGAGAAAGGCATGACGAAGCGATTTCCAGTTTAAGAGTGCAGAATCCGATGAAGAGGAGGTAATATGAGTAGCCAGGGATCAAAAGGAAAACGGTAATTGAGTAGCGAAGAAATTGATAGGGCCTTTGCTGTGATAGATGTAAGCACGATAATTGTAGCCGAGAGGGAGATTGATCTCGTCTGCAAAATGTTAGTCTCTGCAAATCTGTAGCTTGTAATATTATTGGAGAAATTATATCAAACAAACGATAAAGGTAAACATGATGCAATTTCCCATATCGACAATGATGTTTGCCATAAGACTATGAAAATGATGTCTTAGGCTATGATGTCTAGGGCCATGATACGCAAAAATTATATCCTCAGGTCATGAAATGTTGTCTGCGGGTCATGAAAAATGATGCCTTTAGACTATGACACCTTTGGATCATGATAAGCAGAAAGTAAATCCTTAGGCCATGATATGATGTCCGCAGGCCATGAAAAATGATGCCTTTTGACCATGATGCCTTAGGAATATGAGTAATGAGTAAAGAAAGCGTATCTGTAATTCGGGCATCTGTTGACACTTGTAGCTTGTTTGGAGTTTATTCGGACATATGCAATTCTCGAGCACAATCCAATCTCGGGCACATGCAATTCGGGCTCATGCGATGATGTAATTTTCGGGCACATGCACTATCGGGCACAATGCAATCTTGGGCTCAATGCACTCTCGGGCACAATGCAATATCGGGCACATGCAATTCGGGCTCAATGCAATCTCGGGCACAATGCAATCTTGGGCACATGCAAATGATGTAATTCTTGGGCACATGCAGATCTCGGGCACAATGCAATCTCGGGCATAATGCAATCTCGGGCACATGCAATATCGGGCACAATGCAACATCGGGCACATGCAATATCGGGCACAATGCAATTCTCGGGCACATGCAATATCGGGCACAATGCAATCTTCGGGCACATGCAATATTAGGCACAATGCAATCTTCGGGCACATGCAATGATGTTAATTCTCGGGCACATGCAATATTGGGCACATGTAATCTCGGGCTCAATGCAATCTCGAGCACAATGCAATCTCAGGATCAATGCATTTTCGGGCACAATGCAATCTCGGGCACAATGCAATCTCGGGCACATGCAAATGATGTAATTCTCGGGCACATGAAATTCGGGCTCAATGCAATCTCGGGCACATGTAATTCTCGGGCTCAATGCCGTCTTCGGGCACGTGCAGTCATCGGCATAAAATATCTTGGACCTTTGCCTTGTCAGAAGGGTCGAGTGTCGTTTGTTGACAATCTTCAAGTTCAGAATGTTGTAGCTTTGACCCTTCATCCTATTGTAAGGAGTGGGTGCAATTGAGAAACTGATTTGTCGGGCTTGATATGGAGTAGTTTGATCCTTTTTTCTGATTGGAAGGGTAGGGTACCATTGATCGGCGGTGGTCGGGCTCAAATTAACTTGGTCCTTTTGTCTTGTCAGAAGGATAGGACGCCGTTTATTGGTGATTCCTCGAGCTTAATAGTGGTCAGACGATGTTGAAGCTGTCTTTTGTATCTGTACCTGTCTTTCCTGTATTCAAAGAAAAACTGTGAGTTTTAAAAGTAGGGGGGGAGGTTGATCTGCTCCGACCGGTGTGATCCCTTTGGCTTGCCACTCAGACCTTTCCGGGCATTTGCTTTGAAGAAAAATGTAAAATAGAAGGAGAGAGTTTTTTTAAAAAGTTTTTGAAAATATTAGTTTGTAAAAAGTAATGTTGAATCTTTGACCATGGCATAGTTCGAGACTTTCCAACATCTGACTCAGTATCAAATCTGTTATCTGATCTTTGTTGAAGAATGTAGCTTGATTGCTGTGAATTTTTGAGATACTATAAAAAATTCTACCCAGTCTTGATTTGTACAGAAATGCTCGTTTGAAGGAATTTTTGAGACCCTCTCAAAAATTCTACCCCAGTTACGCAGTCCAAGGGGAAAATGAAATTTTTTATTATGATAAGACCGAACTCCATAGGAGCGCCTACGTATCCCCTCTTAAATGGGAATCAGGTCTGACGTAGTTCCAAATACAAAGAGCATGAAACAAATTTAGATGTAATATCTCTTCACAGCATCTGAGTTGATAGGTTTGGGCCAAACTTCTCCATCCATTTCTGCAAGTATGAGGGCTCCGCCTGTCAATATCCGAGAGACTATGTATGGACCTTGCCAGTTTGGTGAGAATTTACCCTTTGCTTCATCTTGATTTGGGAAAATCCGCTTCAAAACCAGTTGTCCAGGTGAGAAGTGTCTGGGTCTAACCTTCTTGTTGAAAGCTCTGGCCATTCTATTTTGATAGAGTCGACCATGACAAATAGTGTTAATTCTTCTTCCATCTATTAATGCCAGATTCTCCGCCCGCACTTGTATCCATTTAGCATCACTCAACTCCGCTTCCTGAATAATTCTTAGAGATGGTATCTCTACTTCTGCAGGTATCACAGCTTCATTACCATTACAAGAAAATAAGGTGTAGCCCCAGTAGAAGTTCTGATGGTGGTACGATATCCCAGCAATGCAAATGGTAGCTTTTCATGCCAGTGTCTATGATTGTCGATCATCTTGCGCAATATCCTCTTGATGTTCTTGTTTGCAGCCTCAACAGTTCTATTCATCTGTGGTCTATACGCTGTAGAATTCCGATGGCTGATCTTGAATTTCTCACACAATGATCTCATCAAATCACTATTTAGGTTGGTTCCATTATCAGTGATGATTGACTCAGGAATTCCGAACCTACAGATAATATTATTTTTGACAAAATCATCCACAACCTTCTTTGTCACTGATTTGTGAGAGGTGGCTTCGACCCATTTGGTGAAATAGTCAATTGCAACCAGAATGAATCTATGTCCATTGGATGCCGTTGGCTCGATTAGACCAATGGTGTCCATGCCCCAAGCTGCAAAGGGCAAAGGTGAACTAGTAACATGGAGTTCGTTGGGAGGAACTCTGATCATATCTGCATGAGTCTGATATTGGTGACATTTTTGAACATAGTGGATACAGTCTGTCTCCATAGTTAGCCAGAAATATCCCGATCTCAAGATCTTCTTCGCCAATGTAAAATCATTCATGTGAGGACCACATGTTCCTGCATGTATATCTTCAATCAACCTATTGGCTTCTCCAGCTTCGACGCACCTTAGCAACCCTAAATCGGGAGTCCTCCTTAAAGGATTTCTCCACTTAGAAAGAATTGATTCGCTAACCTCTGAATTGTATGCTTTTGTACACTTGTTGCATCCTCTGTATACTCACCGTTTTTCAAATAACCTCGAATGTCATCGTACCAAGGCTTTCCATCAGGCTCTTCCTCAACATGAAAATAGTATGCTGGTTGCTCGTATATGTGGATGTAAATAGGATCAATGTAATTATGATCAGGGTGTTGAATCATGGAAGATAAGGTGGCTAAGGCATCTGCGAATTCATTCTGGATCCTTGGCACATGTTTGAATTCTGCCTTTATGAACCTTTTGCACAACCTATGCACACACTCCAAGTATGGTAACAATTTCCGATTCTTGGTAGCCCATTCGCCTCGGACCTGATGGATCAATAAGTCTGAATCTCCTATTATCAACATTTCCTGGACATCCAAGTCAATAGCGCGTCGAAGCCCCAATATGCAAGCTTCATATTCAGCCATATTATTTGAGCATAGGAACTTGAGTTTGGCTGATACCGGATAATGTTGCCCAGTTGGTGATATCAAAACAGCTCCGATGCCGGATCCGCTCAAGTTCTTAGCTTCATCAAAGAACATCCTCCAACCATCATATTCTTCAGAAATGTCTTCCCCAAAAAAAGCTACTTCTTCATCTGGGAAGTTAGTCTTCAATGGTCTATAATCATCATCTACAGGGTTCTCCACCATATGATCTGCTAATGCATGTGCCTTCACTGCCTTCTGTGTAACATACACTATGTCAAACTCGCTCAGTAATATCTGCCATTTAGCCAGTTTACCTGTAGGCATGGGCTTTTGAAAGATATACTTCAGAGGGTCCATCCTTGAAATCAGATAAGTAGTGTGCGAGGAGAGGTAGTGTCGCAGCTTCTGGACGACCCAAGTTACAGCACAACAAGTACGCTCCAATAGAGAGTATCGAGGTTCATATGATGTAAACTTCTTACTCATGTAGTATATCGCATGCTCCTTCTTTCCAGTCTCATCATGTTGCCCCAAAATGCAGCTGAAAGCATTATCCAACAATGATATGTCTAACAACAGTGGTCTACCAGATTCCGGTGGAGCCAACACAGGTGGATTGGAAAAGTAATCTTTGATTTTGTCAAACACTTGTTGACATTCGTCTGTCCATTTCACCGCAGCATCCTTCTTCAACAGCTTGAAGATAGGCTCACAAATGACAGTAGACTGGGCTATGAAATGACTGATGTAATTTAGTCGACCCAGGAAACTCATTACCTCTTTCTTACTCTTCGGCGGAGGTAGATCACGATTGACTTTGATTTTCGATGGATCCAGTTCTCTACCCCGACGGCTGACAATAAAACCTAAAAGCTTTCCAGCAGGAACCCCAAAGACATATTTTGCAGGATTCAACTTCAAGTTATACTTGCGTAGCCTGGCAAAGAACTTTCGCAGATCATCTAGATGATTTGAACCCTTCTTTGATTTGATGATGATATCATCCACATAAACTTCAATTTCCTTGTGGATCATGTCGTGAAATAGAGTGGTCATTGCCCTCATGTATGTAGCTCCAGCATTCTTTAACCCGAAAGGCATTACCTTGTAGTTGTAAACACCCCACGGTGTGATGAACGCAGTCTTCTCAGCATCGTCCTTGTGCATCTCAATTTGATGATAGCCAGCAAAGCAATCCACGAACGATTGTGTTTCATGCTTAGCACAGTTATCAATCAAGATGTGTATGTTGGGCAATGGAAAATTATCTTTGGGACTAGCTTTGTTGAGGTCCCGATAATCCACACAAACTCTAACTTTTCCGTCTTTCTTGGGCACTGGAATGTACTCCGTCAGTTGAAGGATTCCAGCATCTAATTGCTTTGATATTTCTTCCTTGATTTTCAAACTCAACTTAGGCTTGTATTTTCTCAGTTTCTGCTTCACAGGAAGA
Organism: Solanum acaule; assembly: GCA_036250505.1. Classification (NCBI taxonomy): domain Eukaryota; kingdom Viridiplantae; phylum Streptophyta; class Magnoliopsida; order Solanales; family Solanaceae; genus Solanum; species Solanum acaule. The sequence continues at coordinate 6,980 of JAJOOR010022425.1, read as the reverse complement.
CATGCTGGATCAGTGGGCAGTCGATGAGCTACGATTGAAGTGCTTAACCCTATCATGTCTGCATAGGACCAGGCGAAGATATCCTTATTCTCCATGAGACACTCTGTATACTCTTTCTTGTCATCTTCTGTCATATGGATGCTTACTCGGGTCTCTTGTGCCACTTCCGAACTTCCCAGATTTATCACCTCTGTTTCCACTAAGTTTGGATTGGGCTTTTCCTCGAATTCCTCAACCTTTCTGATTAACTCTTCAGGGACCTCACTTTCTTCGACTTCCTCTAAGTCATTAATGTTAAGCTGTGTAGTCTCATTATATGCCATAGTCTCAGATTCAACATTTTTATAATAGATTTTGCTGGAAGAAAGAATAACACATAAATAAATATAAGATATTAAATAGATGGGAAAAAAAAGAACTTTATTGATTAAAACTCAAGACCTTCATAAAACTAGCATTTGAAAACAATAACAGAGAACTGGAATTTAAAATTGTTTATTGAAAACTTTAAAAATTTGATATGAAACTTCTTCCAAAGCTACCCAGATGCCCGACGAGGTCTGGATGGAGTTGAGGTTCAAATGCTGATGCTGATCTTCGCTTCATTGCATCCTCTAGGGTCCCTTTTCTCCTCCTCGTTGATCACAACATTGCAACCCTTTCCATCCTCCTTGGTCAGAGATAAATCCTTCATGTGTTCCAGAAGCTCATCAATGATACCTCCCATGAAACCTGCTGATCGGAATGATTGGTGCAGCGGTGGTATCGGTTTCTTCAATGGATAGTAGTACCCATCTCTAGGTGGTTGCCAATCAAGCCACTTATCAGTAGTATATTTATATCCCAGGCCAAAAGTGGTTGAATGACAAACAGGTTGTATAGGTTCAACTATTCCTTGCAAATTAGCTCCCAAACCTTTCCCGAGCTCGAAACTAAACCAGGCCATCATATCTATGATCTTCTGACTGAACCACAGTTGCACTTCAATGTTGCCAACAAGCTCAACTGTATGGTACATCTCACCGTCTAGATGACCCCTTTCTTCTATAGTATATATGTGATGACCTCTTTCCCCATGAACTATAACTTTTTCATGGTCCCATTCAAACTTCAAGCATTGATGAAGAGTAGAGGGAACCGCTCCAGCCATATGAATCCAAGGACGACCCAGCAATAGGTTGTATGATAATGGAATATCCAAAACCTGGAAAGTTATCGGGAAAGTAGCACGACCAATGAGCATGTCTAAGGTTATTTCCCCAATAGTACCCCTCGGAGAGCCATCAAATGCTCTCGCATTCATTTTCCAAGTTTGGATCTTTGCACTATCCACTCCCAACCTTGTCAACGTGCTCAGAGGGCAAATATTCAAACTAGAACCAGAATCGACCAGAGCTTTGGTGATGATCTTGTCCTGATATTGAGTTGAAATGTACAAAGCCTTGTTGTCGGTTGTTCCTTCAATTGGCAACTCATCTTCGTGAAAGGATATTCGGTATGCCTCAAAAATCTGCCCGACCATTTGGGCTACCTCTCCATGAGTGATGCTAGATGGGACATAGGCTTCACCCAGGACCTTCAATAGAGCGTTCCAATGAGTTTCGGAAGATTGCAGCAACGATAAGATTGATATTTGAGACTGGGTTTTACTCAATTGCTCAACAATAGAGTAATCTTTTGCTTGCACCTTCTTCCAAATACCTTGATCTTCAAGTTCTACAATTGGTGCCTTGGACTTGCTGGAGCTACCCTGAACCAAACTTTTGGAAGTGTAAATTCTTTCGGATCTAGTCACTCTTGCTGCAGTGTCTGCTTCTTCCACTTTCGTCTTTCCCTTTCCATAATCCCATGGGACAACATGGTTATCAAATTAGGGAGAAGGATGAGCTCTGATAACGCTGAATGGGGGCTTGGGCATGGCAATCTCAACCTCAAATGGAGCACGCCTTTGCACTACCATTGGAGTCTAGGCGGTAATAGTCATTGATTCTTCTGGCTCAAGGACCCAGATGGATTTCTCCCAATCCGAGGTATCATCAACTTCTACCATGTTGATTTGATGGTTAGGCAGAGGGTTGTTTGCAACATTTGGTGATGGATCCTTGAGCTGGATGGTCTTAGTGTCAATCAACATTTGAACCTTATCTTTCAAGGCTCTGTAAACTTCAGTAGTATGACCTTTCATCCCAGAATGGTAGGCACAAACCTTGTTAGGGTCATACCATTTTGTGCGGACATCCACAGGCAATGCAGGAACTGGGGTGACATAGCCAGCCTTTTTCAGTCTCTCATAAAGCTGGGCTATGGGCTCGGCCAGAGGGGTATAGTTCTTTGCAGGTCTTCTTTCGTATGGAGGTCTATTTCGATAGATCAGGGTTTGAGTGGGTGGTGGAGTTTGGAAGTATGTTGGCTGGGCATTATAAACAGGATATGAAGCTTGCTGATATTGAGGAGGGGCATTTTGGTAATATGCTGGCACGGGGTTGGGAGATATAGGTGGTGGAGCTGAAGGATATGGAGTTTGAGGATATGGAGATGGAGGTGGGGTTGTTGTTCGGTACTTATATGGGGTTCCGGTTCCCTGAGCCATCATGACCGAACCTGTTTTCTTTCGGTTTTCTGCCATTCCACCGGATTGCAGAGCTTTGTTGGTGGCTTGCAGGGCCTCCAGATTAATGATAGTCCCATTTTTTATACCTTCTTCGATTCTTTCGCCTAATTTGATAATTTCAGCGAAACTCTTCTCAGCTACAAACATCATCCTATCATAATATTGTGGTTCTTGGGCACGGATAAAGTAGTCTTTCATCTGAGATTCTTCCATGGGAGGTCTGGCCCTGGCCGCCTCAGACCTCCATCTTATCGCATAATCCCTGAAAGATTCACTGGGCTTTTTCTTCAGTTTTTGGATGTAGAACCAATCAGGTGCATTTTCTACATTAAATCCAAACCTGTTCATGAAGTCTGTTGCCATGTCTACCCACTCATCCCATTTCCGAGGGTCTTGTTCAATATACCAAGATAGAGCCTCTCCAGTAAGACTCCTCATAAACAACTTCATGAGTATCCTCTCATCTCTCCCCACCCCTACAAGCTTGTCACAGTACATTCGCAGGTGGGCTTTGGGATCTCTAATGCCATTAAACAGTTCAAACTTTAGAAGCTTGTATCCTTCAGGCAGTTCCACGTCGGGGTGCATACACAAATCCTCATAGCTCAGTCCTCCCAACCTCTTGCTTCCCTCCACATGCTGCACGCTGTTGGCCAAGCTATCTAATCTCTCGGTCAGGTTTTTTATCAGAATGTCCTTTTGAAAGGACTCTGATTCATGGTAGTTATGGGTCATGGGAGCGGTTTCCACATATATGGGGTTGAGGTTGTTATTTCCAGGAGTATATGAATGGTTCACATTTGGAATTGGTTCTGGAATGGTTGGCTTAGTTTGTTGGTGGTAGTGGTAAAAGGGGATTCGGGTATTTTGGGCATGAAGTGGTGGGAAGATATTTGGATGAGTGGGTTCAGGTCGGGATACATTGGTTGGATGATTGTTTGGTATGGTTGTTTGGTTAGAGTGAGGAGGATTGTCTATATTTTCGCCGAACTGGGTTCCGAGAGAAATAGACAACTTGGCCAAATCACGTATATGTGCTACTTCTTCTTCCAAATCTAAAATCGTGCGCTCAAGCCTAAGGACGAGGTCACTTGGAAGTTGTCCTCCCTTAGAAGTTTCTACTCTTTCGTTGCTGCTGTTGTTGTCAACCATTTTACCCTTGTCTGTTCTTTGAGAAGGAGGAGAAGGGGGGGTCCCTTTCGATCGTGTATGTGGCAGAATGAAGAACAGATCAACCTTAGGAATGGGAAAAACAATAGAATCAGCAAAAAACTGTGTTAGAGGATTAGAGCAAATAATAATAATAACACATTGTTTGAAATAAGCGCCCTAGATGCAAGGGACCTCGTTGAGCCAGAGGTAGGCCTAAGATGACATATAAGTGATGCATAATGATTAATTCAAGCCTTATTTGCCAATAGGAGTTTAGAGTTAGAGAAATAAAAACGATCTTCATATATTGAATAATTTCAATTTATTACATCAGACTAAAGCAAAACTAGAAATAAACTAAAGGGCTAGGGATAACATGGGGGAAAATAAAATCCTAAAAAGAAACAAGGTCAATGCTGGTCTCCAATGTTAGGCACAATCTGCTGCCTCATTTCTGGAGTGATCTCATAGTCGCGATTGAGAAGGTTGCGAGCCCATTTTCTTTCCTTTTCATCACCAAAACCTGGAAGGCCTTCTTTGCTCAAATCCACATGCTCTGCGTCCTCCAAAAGCCACACATAATACTTTGGTGTGCAGAAAGGTCTATGCTCTCGAACATCAATAGTTACTACTTTTTCCCACCTTCGGAGTATGGTGCTCACTTGTGGTATTTCTAGCCCAAAGTCATACCCATATTGGCCCATATGGGATCGCAGAGGTATCATTTGGATTTGACCAAATTGTCGGAGGACTCGGAGTGGTGCGTATGGTTGTACGCCATTTAAACCAATGAGCTCGATAAAGTAGAGCTCATTACCTCTTATAATGACACGACGAGGCTTCAACCAATAGTATTTCCATTGAATGTTGATGGCTGAACGTTCTCTCAAGTACACAAACCAGTCCTCCGTTCCCACAGGGGAAACAAAATATTTCATCCTTGAGGTATGATTGATGATTTTATTCCCCATAGTCACTCTAATAATGTCTACCGAATTAGCCCTTTGGTAGAAATGCTCAACAGCCCAGAGCTGCAGTAGAAAATTACACCTCTCGAAATACCTTTTGCCTTTGGTACACTTGGTCAGTGCCCTTATAATTTCTGCCAGTATCATGGGAACTATAGTCTTTCCACCTCGAGCCATCATACGGACCACATAACTTAGGCTAGTGTGTATTTTTCCTCCTACCCTAGGAGAAACTAATGAGCCCAACAGTGCGACAGCGAAAGAATTAAGACGGTATCTTTCCCACTTTGCAGGAGAGCAAGCAAATTCTCTGTGAAAGTTTTCATGACCTTCCTCGTCTCCAAAACGTGAGTATAGAAACTCTAAAGAAATCCATCCTTCCTCCAGACAAAGCAAACTCGGATTATGACGCATGCCCATTTGTTTCAGGAAAGACCTTGGAGTTGGCTTATGTGGCACAATCATTTCACGATCTTTGTAAGGGAGACCAAGAAACCCACCAATCTTTTCAATTCTCGGGGTTAGTTCAAAATCCCTAAATTTGAAAATTAACCTCTCAGAGTCCCAAAATTTCAACAATGCCTTGATCAAGTGACGATTTGACTCGACGGAGATTAAAGCAGTAAGGCCTCCTAGTAGTTTGTTTGCCTCTAACTCTCGATTTCTCTCATTATCCTTCCACCAGACCTTCAAGGTAGGATTCACTTTGACCACCATTTGCGTGTTTAGAAAATGAGGCTAGGCCATGACTCTGCAAACAAACAACAAACAAAATCTAAACTCCATGTTGACAAAATTTGGCTTGATTTAATTATTATGACCACATTGACACATAACTATGCAATTTGTATAAAAGGTGTTGGGGCCCTTTAGACGATAAGGTGGCTACTAATCATGCGGATTGACACCAAGGGTAAAACCGCCTATGGCTTATGCAGCATGTATGACCTAACTAAGATTTCTAAGAGTTGTCTTGACACGGACTTGAAAGGGATTCTATGCGAGAAGGCTCGTGGTTTCCCGGTAGTAAAACTATCCGTTCCATCCACGCATATGTTGACTCTCTATAATTGGGTGTTTGAAGAAAATTGGAGTAGTTGTGAGAGGTGCAAAGGCACAACATCACGGTAACAAAATTAAAAAAATAGAGGGTCCCAATTGGGGTAAGTATGAGCGGAATGCCAGTTATCAAAGCAGTAACATTTAGCATTTAGGTTGAAAGCGGTAATGTATAGACAGTTTTAAGGAAAGCAGTAAATAAATAAATAAATACAAAAATAAGCATGCAAACACATAAATAAATTAAGCAAATAAGGAAAGGGAATAAGGTTTAAAGATGGAATACACAAATAAGGGAAAAGGGAAAGGGTGAAACATGGGAATAATCAAATAAGGGAGAGGGAAAGGGACTAAACATGGAAATAACAATATTTGAGGAAAGCGAGTAAATAATGAAAGCAAATAATTAATTAGACATGGCAATAACCAAACAAACAATGAAATGACAGATAAAGTAAACCCCACATAAGCACGAAACACGTAATGGTTAGAACCTAATATCCCCAGCAGAGTCGCCATTATAGCGCGCCCCATTTTTCTCAAAACGGACTTTGGTGCACGACCTAACAACTCTTTTGGGCTTTATGTGATTGAAGAGTCGCCACCTAACGAATTAAGGCGCGTTAGAGCACCTATCTAACCTAAACTAATTCTAGCTAAGGTCAACGAACCAGAGATCAAGGTAAGGGTTCAAATTACCTCGAGGGGAAGGTGTTAGGCGTCCCTCGAGGTCCACAAAGGTGGGTCCCGGCCGTATCTCATGCAATTTATGTGGGGGTTACAAGTAGCAATTATGATCATTTCATTTATTATTTTATTTAATTAGCATGATGACTAGGTGATAACTATGATTAAACAATTAGGATTAATTAAATTATCTACTTTATTAATTAAGCATGCGAGACTAGGTGATGTAATAAACGAGAAATAAATATTTAAAAAATTAATAAAAGAGGAGCGAGGAGACAGAAATTGCACAATCAAATAGAATAAATAATTTTTTTTATTTTTTTTAAATTTAAACTACCCCAAACAAATATAAAATTAAACAAATAAAGGGACTAAGGAAAGGGAGACTCTGAAGGACTTTAAGATCAACACTCGACTTCTCTTTAGTGTTTCGATAGGCTTCCGTGTAGGGACAGACAAAACCAAAGTTTGTCTCTTTAAGCCTAAGTCGATGTCATCAT
>JAJOOR010022424.1:0-29537 GCA_036250505.1 Solanum acaule | reverse complement strand
CTGACAATATCCCCCCCCCCCCCTCCTTAGTGTATAGAATTACTTCATTATATGTTCACTACTTTATACTTGTGTAATTATCCTCCTATGTGCTGGTATAGAAATGGTATTTGCAAAAGCAAGTTTGGTGAATCCTCCTCTTAGTCAGTTGAAGTCAATCGTGTCATTTAAGCTCATAAGTAATGCATTGATGTTACATAGCTCCTTATGTCATTGTTAGTGCCTTGAAGTATTATTTTCATGTCTACTACTATTGGTTCGTAGTTCCAAATATCAAAAATGATTATGACTACCAAAACAACAATCTCAAGGATTAAAGAATCTAAGTAAAGTAATCTGTATAATTAAGGGTGGCAGCTCATGGGAGAAAGCCTATCATGGACCAATCCCAATTGGTATAGAAGGGTGGCAGCTCAGGGGTGAAAGTCTAGCATGCGCCGTTCCCAATTTGTGTAATTATGAGGACCACATCCAATGGGTTAAAATGCCAAGCATAGGTCATCCTCTTCTACCACTGATCAGCTGGTCATTTATATCTTATGCCTTATAAAGATCATAACATACAGAAAGGTAAAGACAAGAATGTAACATACATTATCCCACATGAGTTAACAAAGGTGGTCTTCTGTTCTGATTTATGCACACATATATTGATACTTGGTTACATTCGAACTCTTATTTTATATATGTTATTGCCTTACATATTCATTACATTTCCTCGTACTGACGTCCCTACCGGGGGACGCTGCATTTCATGCTACCGGCACAGGTACTTCAGCTAGTAGACCTCCTCAATAGGAGTACACGACATTCAGCTACTTTTGGTGAGCTCCAGATTGATTCGGAGCTTTACTGAGTCCTTGGTTGATTCATTTTGGTATTGTATCGTAGTGAAGAGTAAGGTGGAGTTTGTCCCGACCTACTCTAAGGTTTTCTATCTTTTAGAGACTTTGTAGACCTATGTATATGGTTCAGTTGTATCTTAACAAGTTGTGGCCTCAACGGCCAAGTCTTTTATATATATTTTGGATCTACTTATGTTGGTTCGATGCATCCTGTATGAACTTATCACAAGAATGTCATAGTAATAAGCATAGTAAGCATAGGTTACATATTGGTTCTCTCGGGCCTTGAGGGCATAGGGTGCATGTCCGTCTTCATGGGATTTGAGGCGTGACAATAACTCTCAGACATGCCCTCCCTTTCAAAGCCTAAATGTCAACAATCCTCAAACATCCCCTTTCATATACTAGACCCCTGCCTAAGACACTCAAAATCCACCTAACGCTCAACCCTTACCTCCAAAAGTCACTTTTGATATTCCAGTCCACACTGAACCACACCCTCACTATACTGCCTATTTCGAACATGACCACCACGAAGAAAAGAAGAAGGAGTGGAGTGCCAAAGAGTAAATGACTAGGCAGATCAAGAAGGAAGAGATTATAGAAGCGATAAAAGAACTTCATTACTCTTCAGATTTTGTAGGGTTGAACTACAAAAATTTATGCATTCATCCGGATTTGGACCTTCCGAAAGGATTCAAAGTGCCAAAGTTCATCACTTTTAATGGAACTGGAAATCTTCTAGCACATCTGAAAGTTTATTGTGATCAACTCATAGGAGTTGGCAAAAATGAAACATTGTTGATGCACCTCTTCAGTCCAAGTCTAAATGGAGAAGCTCTAGAGTGGTTTACATCACAAGAATTAAAACAATGGACGAGTTGGAATGCACTCGCAAAGGATTTCATTGCAAGATTTGGACATAACGTAGAAGTTGTCGTGGTTCGCTACTAATTAGAGAAGATCAGACAGAAGTCTACAGAAAACTATCAAGAGTACGCTCTTCATTGGAGAAAAGAGGCTTCAAGAGTTTAACCTCCTATGTCTAAACGTGAAATCACTGAAATGTTTATTCGAACTCAAAAGCCTGAGTACTATGAAAGAATGTTGTGCATGATAGGACAAAAATTTGTAGAGATCGTCAAGGTGGGAGAAGCTTTGGAAGATTGTTTCAAGACTGGAAAGGTCACAAACCTTATTTCATTGCGAGCTAACAACAAATCTACCGGAATTAGTGACATGTATATGTCAAAGGGAAAAGTTGAGGAGGTATTAGTGGTGACAGACTACCCATATGCAGTAGGGTCCCCAAAGGAAATATCGAAACCACAATGTCAATCATAAAAAATTTCCTCATCCAAACTTTAGGAAGGCTCCTAAAGTATTTACACTATTAAAGGAATCTCAAACTTAACTTTATGAAAGGTTGAAAGCAACGGGTATGTTCCATCATGTAGAAGGATGATCAGCCAATCCTCTGGGAAAATTTTGCAGGACTGATCAAAGATGTGCTTATCATTAAGAAGCAGTTGGACATGATACAGAGAATTGTTCAACCCTCAAACACAAAATTCGAAACATGATCAACAACAAATTAATCAATATTGAGGAAACTTCCCCAAATGATAGCATATTAGATACTTAAGAGAAGGCACAAGGTATTTTTGAACAAGGTCATGTGAAGTATGATCGACATTGGCAAGAATTATGCATATGAAGTTATTGTCTCTTTCTTTTGTAATACACATTTAATCTCTATCTTTCCATTTTATCATACCTTTCTTTGTAATGAACTACGTCTGACCTGAATTCTCAAGAATGAGATACGTAGGCGGTCTATATCGGTGTCGGTCACCTATTTATCAAGCTTCAATATTTCTTTGTATTGGAACTATCTTTGACCTGATTCCTGCCTCAACGGGATATGTAGGCTCCACAACGGCTCAGACATATTTCCCGTAAGATTTCCGTTTCTTTTTATAATGGAAACTGGGACAGAATTTTTGAGAGGATCTCAAAAAGTCATTTGAAGATGGACTTCTTCAACAAGTCAAGAGTGAAGGTCAAAATGCAACTGGTTGGTTTTTTAGTGGATCTCAAGAAATTCTGCAAGATGAAGTTTTCTAGAGAATCAAATTTGCCACTAGAATAGAATTTTGAGGAGGGACCTCAAAATTCCTGAATAAGCAACCTCAGGATTAACAAAGTAAGTTCCAAGAATTCTTCCATATTTTAGACTGGGACAGATGTTTTGAGGAGGATTCTCAAAAATTCCATCAAGACTATTTTGCAAAGGAAGGACGAGTGTCTAAGCCAACTGCTTGAAGGAGCCTGGAGACAAGACCAACACAAATTAGTCTTTCAAACTAAAAAAATTTCTTTGGATGCAGGAACAATGAAGGCACAAAAATGGCAATGTCAAAGATGTCAAACGTGGAAAAAGACACCATTTGCACCTATCGTGGTCTCATAATCATAACTCAAACAATTTCTCATCTTTTTTTAAATCTCCATTACATTATGTTGCTTTATGTATCTTTTTAAGCATTTTTTTTATATTTCACAAAAATTGGAGATAATCATTCATAGATTCTTTCAAGATGACAGTACTGGTTAAGTCAGAATCATCCCTGAAATCAAGCCAAGTTACAGTTGGATATTCATCGAGCCATCCACCTCGTTATAGTTTGATATTCATCGAGCATCCACCTTGTTACAGTTGGATATTCATCGAGTCATCCACCTCGTTACAGTTGGATATTCATCGAGTCATCCACGTCCTTACAGTTGGATATTCATTAAGACATCCACCTCGTTACAGTTGGACTATTATCAAGCATCCACCTCATTACAGTTGGATTATTATCGACCCATCCACCTTGTTACAGTTGGAATACTATCGAGCCTCCACCTCGTTATAGTTGGACTATTATCAAGACTTCACCTCGTTACAATTGGAATATTATCGAGCCTCCACCTCGTTATAGTTGGAATATTATCGAGCATTCACCTCGTTACAAGTTGGAATATTATCGAGCCTCAACCTCGTTACAGTTGGATTATTATCGAGCATCCACCTCGTTACAGTTGGATTATTATCGAGTCATCCACTTCATTACAGTTGGAATACTATCGAGCCTCCACCTCATTACAATTGGACTATTATCGAGCCTCCACCTCGTTACAGTTGGAATATTATTAAGTCATCCACCTCATTACAGTTGGATTACCATCGAGCCATCCACCTCATTACAGTTGGAATATTAGCGAGTATCCACCTCGTTACAGTTGGAATATTATCGAGATATCCACCTCGTTACAGTTGGAATATTATCAAGTTATCCACCTCATTACAATTGGAATATTATTGAGTCATCCACCTCATTACAGTTGAATATTCATCGAGTCATCCACCTTGTTACAGTTTGACTATTATCAAGCCTCCACCTCGTTACATTTGGACTATTATCGAGCATCCACCTTGTTATAGTTGGATTATTATCGATTCATCCACCTCGTTACAGTTGGATCATTATCATCAAGTCATCTGGCTCGTTGCAGAGATCATTGGAGTTCGCCATGCACAAAACAAGCAATGACATCTCCAAATCCTCAGCAAATCATGAGTTGTAATGGTCACACAGTGTTCGAAAACAGTATCCATTATTTTTTACTCTCAATACTTCTTTATTTTCTCGTCTAGTTGAAAATGATGTTTATGCCTATTCATACATATATACTCATTCATTATATAAATGATCTTTCTTGATTTTCTTACTCAAGCCACTAGTTAATGCGGCATTGTGTCTACTAATTATTTACTTTAAGTGTGCAGACATATATTGAACATACCAATCTGATATCTTTCAAAGAAAAAATGACTTAAAAAAACAGTCATTTGGTCGTACCATTTTACAAAACTTATCCGCAGAAACGTGCAAGAATATTACCAAAAAGTATTGTAAGAGATCCTAGCACTTTTTTTTTTCAATTACAGTTTCTACTAACAAGTTTATTTCAATATTTGTCGAGAACATCCAAGAGGATGAATTCTCAAATCAAACCACAGCTGCAGATGACATCAATAAGGATGCAGCACGACGTGGAACTTTTTCTTAGCAGCAAACTCGGACATAATCCGAAGAGGAATATCAAACTCTTAGGAACGAGCTGAGGAGCAACTTCCACCACAATCAAACCACACCCCTATCAGAAGGCATGTGGGTCTTTCTTTTGGTTTATTGGTTTCAGTTTTGCTTTCGGAACATTTGGTTTTCACCAGAGGCAACTTTCCAATCCGAGTGACAATACTCCATAAGCTTTGAAAATTATGTCTATTTAAGTTCTTAATTATGGGTGTGAAGTGCACCACATTCATGGCTAAGAGGTTTCAAGCATCTTTTTCATACTCGACTTACTTTGTCGCTTTTCCCAACCAAAGGTTATCTAGCATACTAGATTTTCTTTACAACCGATTGAGTCGAACTACAAACAGCCTGATTCCCTAAGTTGAGGGATATGTAGGCGGGGTCAATGTTGAAAACTCGGTTGTATCCCGACATCCTCTCTTAAATCTTATTTCCGAGCATTCTAATTCCTTCATAATTCGGTATCGGTATAGCTTTTGAATTCTTTATGAATCATGTGTCAAATCAAGCGAATCAAATTACAAGTGGTCTGAATTCTCATATAGCCTGACATATGTAGGAAACTTGAAACTGGGGTTCGGCCATGCCATGACCGCGACCGTCGTGATTGACACCCACACTAACCCTCTGGTAGGAGAACCATTAATACTAATTAGCTAACCCAAGAACTAAACAACTTAATCAAATACTAGGCATATAAAGATATGGAAGCACATTTAAATGCAGAATCAAGTAGAGTTCCCATAAACTCCAACAATCTAACAAAACATTGAATAAATTATTCCCTCGAACCTGAAAGTCAATGTACCATAACTCTAACAAGACACCATAAGTCTCAAGAATATGGGTACAACCCAATTAAACATACAAATATCTAAAGTACTAATCTAAGTTCGAATAAGATAGATTGAGCAAAAGGTGAACTCATGGTAACCTGGAAGACCTAGCTCACCCTTGAATTTGAATCGATCACTGGTCTTTTAAACGAGGTCTATTAATAGCCGCCTGAAGATGCCATGTACTCAACAAAGAACGAGCAAGTGCAGTATCAGTACACAACCACAGTGTACTGGTAGGATCACGCAGCTATTCCAATAAGTGAAACATATACAAGTAACCACAACATAATAAAACAGGTATATACCGAACATATACAATATTAGTCATCATTTCAGGATCAACGAACAATTCCACATTCTCAATATCAAGTAATCACGCATAATGACAAGTCAATGGTCCTCTCATGGAACCCACACCCAAGCTGTAGTGTACCGGTACGTGGTACCTGGTCCAAGTTAGTGTGCCGGACGTGACATCCGATCCATATATGCATCGAAATGTGGAACTTAATCCAAGTTAGTGTGTTGGAACGTAACACCCGATCCATTCAACAAGCTACAATCACAATCAAAATGTACATTCTCATAATCATACAATCAAGTGTTGGTTCATGGCATGCAATCGTTCATTCATACTCATTTACGATTAGTGTGATCAATAGTGCAACATTCGCATACATACATTCATTATAATGAAGTAATTACCAACATACATCATACCAACATAAAATCACAATCATTACCTACCTCGAACAAAGCTTGAACCCTCATAAGAAACTTGATTCTTCCCTTTCCAGGTTCTTTCCGGTTGCTCTAGGTCTACAAAAAAACAATTCAATACAGGGATCAATAATTAAGATCTAATTTACCCGGATTATGACAAACTCAATAACCCAAGACCCAAATTATGATCCTAAGGTGCAGCTATTGCTTTTCCCACCATCCAAAAGGGTTCAAAACCCTCCCCCCAACAATAATTACCCATGAATTTACATTCTACGGATCAAAAAATGGATTCGGAGAGTGAAAACCTTACCTTTAGCCTCAAGAATGGTTAAAAACTATGAAGAAGTCACCTTGGTTCATCTCCTAACTCTTAAGAACAAAATTTGCAGAATAATGGGATTTTTGGGGTTTATTTCTGACTTAATTCGCGACTAGCTTGCTATGGTGACCCCCATCCCGCCACAGCTGCCTCGCCCTACCGGTTTGCGCGGAGACAGAACGTTGTGATTTTAGTCTCAAACCCCCATTTCACAACACACCCTCAACTCATGACACTCAGAAACTTCGCGTTCACGCTAAGATCAATTTCGGGAGTTCTACTCGCCCGAATTCGATTTCGTGAAGTCGTACGGGTTCCTTAACGTCTTAGCTATCCACTCATGTGATCAAATTCATAATTAGATCTCTCATTTGCTACCAAATCTTCCTAGAACTCACCGACTCTAATTTTTTCCAAATCTGGACTAGGCTAGGAAATTTCAAGTTACTACCAAAAAATTTCCCCGTTGGATTTCTATAACGATGGGAATAGATCATTACATGCCATAATTCCCAAAGTCCCTATCAAAATCCCATTCCGAAAGTATGAAGATGTGGTCGATCAAAATTGGATTCGTCAATTTCATTTGCCTCGAATTTCTTTCATCAATTCAAGTCAAATGAGGGACAAATGTTGACACCCAATTTTGGACCTTCACAATAATATAGATTAATCATCGAGCTTCTTCAATTTTAAATGATTTAAAATAATTAGTTTAGAAAATCTAAATATTTTTTAAATTATTTTGTCATTTATTTTTAAATTTTAAATAATAAATATGTTTTATTATATATTTATATTTTATAAATATTCAAAAATCGTCTCAAAAGGATTTTGTTAAATTAGATATTTGGTTAATTAGTTTATATTTTTAAGTTAATAGTTTATAATTGAGTTAATTATTTTATTTGTTAAGATTAAGAAGTTTGTTAGTTAATTGATAATTATTCATCTTATTTGAGTTTTAGACAAATTATTCACTTAAATTCAAAATGGCTATTTTCTTAATCTCAATCAGCTATAATTGAAATCCAATAGGCCAAATTCTCAATTCCAATTTAACCCTTTCCTTACCTCACCTTCAGCTCATCTTTCAACCAAGTTTTGGGCCTATTTGACTAACTTCAACAACCCATTCCTCTTTTCCAGCCAACCAAATGCAATATCGGCCCAATACCTTATACCCAAACCCATTCCAACTTATCAAACAAAACCAAACGACCCTTGTACATCGTTCTTCTTCTCCACCGTGAGCCAAACCCAGAACCTCAAAATCAAAACCCAGAAACTCGTGACCCAAAAGATAGCCCAGCGCATGTCCCTCTCTCTCGTCCTTCTTATCCGTTCGTACGAAGGTTTGAGAATGGTTAGGTGTCAAAATCTTACACCTCGTTCGTACTCCTCTCACAATCAAGCGGACATTCTCAATCCGTTGAGAATTCGTACTATTGTCAACTTCAACCTTATCCTCCAAGAGAATTCAAAATTCAAATGGGAAATTTCATCTGAATCCCTCTCGATTTCCCCCTCTTTTTTTCAGCCCTATTTCTCCTCTATATAAGTTCTTTTCTCTTTCAGTATTAGGGGGAGAGAAAAACTAAGTCGATATTAAGAAATTAGATACAACATTACAGAGAAAAATACAAAGATTTTAAGGTAAAAATAAGTCGAAACAGACAAGTGAGGGAGAGGATACTCAAATTTTGATTTCATTTTCGACATCGGTGTTATCTCTGTTCTCTCGTAGTATCATTTTGGTGGAGGAATAGTCTTTGTGGTTTGCCCGTTCGTCTCGGTTCGCTGCCCAGAAGAAGGTAAACTCTTTTCTTAATATTGTTCCATTTAATTTCTAGTTGTTTTATGTCTCTTGTTCAATTATTCTTGGTTGTGCTTTAGTCCTCACTTCTAAGTCAGCTTGTTGATTTGTCTCTGCTATTTTATATTTCTTGTCTTTTAGATTTCTCAAGTATTCGTCGATTACTCTTTGTCATGGTGTGCTTTCTTGTTTGGTTACTATCTTATGATGAAAGTGAAGGATCTCGTTTTGACTTGAATCTAGCTTCATCTAATGGATTAAATGCTCTTTTCTTGCTTAAACTTTTAGACTCCTGGTTGTTTTATTTCACTCATCTGCTGCATCTAAAATTGGCTAATGTTGTTGTAGTGTTGCGATTGTCCATTTTTTTATTAACTAAATCTTAGCAAGCTTTAAATTCATCTTTATTTCCTCATTTTTAATAAGATTTGATGCATATAAATGTCCTAATCTCTTGTGTTTGATGAATGTTTGCTCTATCTAAATGACATCGAGATGAAAGAAACCCGAAATATATTTGTTAGGATAGATATTTGTTTCTAGTTCTTCAAATCAGTTCGTTACTGTTTGTTTAGCTTCCATTTCTTATTGTGTTAAGTATTGTTGCCTAATAGTGCTATCCTCCAATATTATGCTCTTTCTGCCTTTTGCATTGCTTATGATTGTCCTCTGTTAAGCCAAGTTATGGTTAGTTGTAGTTACTTTTTTTAATTATTTTTTTGTTTTAGAAGTTTTAGAAGCATGATAATATATGGTTAGTATTTGGTTGCTTTTATATACTACTTTTTGGTTTATAATTGTATCTCTATGAGTGATATTTTCTCATGCCTAAATTGTTTGAATTAAACACTAGTGAGAATCATCTTTTGTCTTCTTTGTAAGGTTTAGGCTCTAAAACAGTAGCATGAGTATTTACATCATTACTTTCTTATATTAAATACATGTGTTGTCACATATATATATTTTTTATTTGTTTGTGTTACATGTGAAATCTGACCGAGTTCGCCATGAACTCCTCTCCTTGCATTTTCTTGTTGGGCCATTTGGCCCAATGCTTCTCTTTATCATTGAAAGAAAAAATGGGCTAAAGCCCAATCTCTTTATTCCAGCAGGTTCAAGCGAAAATGGGCCCAAAAAGGCCCAAAAGAATGTCCAACAGCTGAATTTTGACTTAGATGAGCCAATGCCCATATTTTGATAATTTTAGTATTAGGACAGGATTTGGGCCCATCGGACTTGGAATTTGGGCAAAATGGACCAACTTCAATATTTCTTCCTTTATTTTGTTTTTTTATTTATTGTATGAACTAACCTTTTAATTGAATTGGTTTTTATTTAATTAAATTCCCAAAAGAGTCATTTCTTTCTTTTTATGTTCAAATTGAAATATTTTAATTTACAAATTATTTTATTAGTTGTCTTGTCAAAATATGAGTTATTTTCCCTTAAAAATCCCTCAGGTTTATTTCCATCCAAAAACAAAAAATAGTTTTTCATTACTTCATTAATTTTCTAAAAGTTAGTCAAGTTGTAGGTCAACCGCACGTTAGCGGATATTTCGAAAGCCTAACACCTTCTCGAAATGTAAATTGAACCCCGAACCCCTTTTGGATTTCAAATGATTTTTTCTCTGTTTTAAAATCTTTTGAAAATTTAAGAATGTTTTCTTAATTTCATTCAAAAATTAAGTGGCGACTCTCTTTGAAAATCGATTTTTCTTTAAAACTTAAGTTAAATTGATTTTTGAAAACAAAAGTATTTTATTTCTATTTTTTGATAAAACACTCGTATTATTTAATAATATCTCTGTCTAACAATAGTTGTCTACTATTGACTTGGCACCCCTCTTGAGAAACAATAAATAATAGGGGTAATATTACTATATTATCCTTTGGCTTTATTAAATTTCATGTTTTTGAATAATGTGTTAGATTATAAATAATATTTAATATCAAGGGTAAATAGACATAAAAGGTAATTATCTCTTGATTTTCTAAATTGGACAAGTATTGTTGGACATCTATTTTTAGTATAGTGGACAACTATTGTTACACAGAGATAGTATAAAATCTTAATTGTCTTTATTTTCGTTACTCCCATAACTTTTGATAATCATATATAACTCCTAATTCATATTAATAGTCATATTCATAATATTTTTTGTATTTCATATTTAAATAGAAGCGCTAGAAAATTTTGTTACAAAAGAAATGATCAAATTTATACATATAGTTGAGCTAGAGATTAACTAGGCGAAACTTGCTCATCTTTTTGACCAAGAATCACAAATATTTTTTATAACTTGATAAAATAGAATTTTATAGCTTATATATTGCTCTCTATTTTTTTACTTATATAAAATTTAATCGTTTTACTGCAGGTGTCTTTTTTTTTAATGGGAAAAATCGTTCTCTTCATGATATTAATATTTTAATAATTAAGATCGTAAGAATGATGTTGTATTATATATTTATTTATTTTATTTCTCTCACAATTTCTCTTTATTTTGTATTTTATATAAAGTTTCGATTAACGTAAATTATAATTTCATTTGGTTCAAAGAGTACCTTGCAACTTTTTTGTACATAATTATCTCTTCTTTTCTTTTCTTTTTTGTTTTTGGCCATTTAGTTCCTCAAAAATGTCTAAATATAATTATTTTCCCCCCATGAATTTCAATTGTAAATACTTCATTACAAGTTTTAAATAATTCTAAAATCTACACAATAATGTCTTGAGTCTCTTGAGTTTTTCATCTTTATTATAACTAGTATAGTGCCTGCACGTCGCGCAGATGATTTAAGTGTAATAACTTTTTAATTAAAAATAACTAATAAAATATAATATTATGCACTTAATAATATTTACTTTATTAGAATAGTAATATAATGATAAAATTACTAACTTATTTATCTGGGCACTTTAAATTAATACTATTTGTGCACAATTTATTTTATTGTATTAAAATATAATATATATATATATATATATATCAGCTACGCTTTTAGTTTTATAATATATTATGTTGAATTTTTTTTGAGAATACTATTAATTTTATGATTATTGTTTTCTTGATCAAATATCAAATGCTTCCAATATTTGTATGTATTTATACTTTATTTCTTTTATGTCTTTTGAATAAAAAATTATGTTAATAATTTATTATTTCTTACATTCCATATGATATATTTGATATCATAAGATTAATTGGAATGTTAATGCATTTTCTATATATGTTTTATTCAAAATTAAAAGATTTTAATTTTTTTTTTTTACTCAAAGTATGTATTGGATATTTTAAATCTTAATTTAAATTGTATCAGAAATGAGAGGCTATTGAAACTTTATCTGCTAAAGCATATTATGTTAATTATAGTTATATTAAAATTTAAAGTAAAAAAATTAAATTGAAAATTAAAAACTTTACCATATATTATAGAATCGCAATTTTCAATTTAGTTTAATTGTGCTATATAATATTGTGAATAGTCTTAATTTTGCTAAATTGACATATAATTGTGATACTGTTCAAGATAGAATTTAACGCTTGCTAGATATTTATCTTAAATTCGAAAGTTCAAATTTTATTTATCATAAAATTATTTTCTAATTTTGAAATTTGATTGTCGTCTCAAAATTCAAAAGACAACTACAATTACATAAATTTTAAATTGACCTTACTAATTTAAAAGATAATCTTAATAATAAAACTTATAAAAATATTTCAATTAATATATAATAAATTAAGATAAATATAAATATAGAAAATTAACAATAAAATAAGAGCAAAAAACTATGGTGCTATCAAGGATAAGTTTAATTACTTATTTTTTAAAATTTAAACTCCAAATCAATATTTATGCAATTTTGATAACCTATTATATAATTAGAAAAAATAAAAATAATCCTTGTTTCTCTCCCTACACAACCCTATAATATAGCAATATTATTTGTACATTCAATTATCTGTCAGATATTTTACGGAAATATAGTTATAGAAAAATAGGCTAAATCAATCTGTATTTTAAATTTATGTAAATTTAAACACAAATATATAGTTCCTAAATTTTAGCAGCATTATGAGTTAGTTATATATTTAGTTTTAAATCGTAGGAAGTTTATTTTTAAAAAATCAAATAAAATAGTATGGTTGTCTTTTTCTTTTTTTTTTTGCTTAAAATTATAATATTTTTAGATTTAAAATATTTTAATTTTAGATTTTAGATTAGATTTTTTTAACTCGATAAGAGTTATGTTTTAAAAGTGTAACGACCTGTTTCCGTCGTTATAGAAAAGTCAATGGGGAAATAATTTGGGACAGAAAACTTTTGAGTGGTGACTTGGAAATTTCTAGCCTAGGCAAGACTTGGACAGAATCTGAGTCATGTGAGGTCTAGGGAAATCTGGTAATAAACGGGGGGTTTAATTATGAATTTGATCATATGAGTGGATAGTCAAGACGTTAAGGAGCCAGTAAGGATTTACAAAATTAAATTCGAGCAAGTAGAACTCCCGAAACTGATCTTGGCGTGAAAGGGTAGTTTTTGAACGTCAAGGGTTGAAGGTGTGTTGCGAAATGGAAGCTTGGAACTCATATTCTGACTTTCTGTCTCCGTGCAAGCCATCGGGGCGATATTAATCCCGCCAGGGCAGGGCTGCTGTAGTGGGATGGGGTCCGCCGTGGCGGCCCTATCGCGAATTAAGTCCGGGAAACACTCAAATTTTGTTATTTTCTACAAAACTTCGTCCTTGAGAGCTAGGAGACGACCCAGAGCAGTTCTTGAAGTTTTCCACGATTTCGAGCGGTAAAGGTAAGATAATTACTCCCTTAATCCATAATTCGATTCTTAGAACTTAGAATCTTGGGTAAGGATCATTGGGGGAGGGTTTTGGCATGAAGTTAATGTTGGAAAAATCCCTATTTGAGTATTGGGATCTTGGATTTGGCCTTGGATTGATAGTTTGATTATTATCCGGGTAAATTAGGCCTTGTTTATTGATCCTTACTTTACTTAACTATTGTTAGACCAAGAACAAGTGGAAAGAATCCGGAAAGGGAAGGCTCAAGTGTCTTAGGAGGATTCAACATTGGTTTTGAGGTAGGTGACGATTTGATTTCATGTTTGTGTGATATACGCCAGTTAATTATTTCATTGTATGCATGCGTGTATGTGAATAGTGAAATTTGAATCGAAACTAATGCAAATGATTATATATATATATATATATATATATATGAACAATTACATGCCATGAACCTATTACCTGATTGTATCACTATGAACATTGTTCATTATGGGTGTAATTGTGATTGTGGCTGTGCTGATTAGATCAGGTGTCACGTTCCGACACATATATTGGATCGGGTGTCACATTTCGACACATATATTGTATCGGATGTCACGTTCCGACACATATATTGGATTGGATGTCACGTTCCGACACATGTATATTGGATCGGGTGTCACGTTCTGGCACACTAACAGTTTGGGTGTGAGTTCCATGAGAGGACCACTGTGATTATTACCTTCATGTCAATTTGTCGTTGATATTAGGAATTGTATGTTGCTTTGGAAATGATAATTGATCTATGTATTATGTATATGTGTGTTTACTGTGTTGTGATTGCTTGCCTATGTTTGCTTATTGGAATAGTCGTGTGATCCTACTAGTACATTGTGGTTGTGTACTACACTTGCTCGTTCTTTGTTGAGTACATGGCATCTTCAAGCGGCTATTGATAGACCTCGGTTAGGAGATCATTGATCGAGACCAATTCAAGGGTGAGCCAGTTCTTCCAGGCTGTCATGGGTCCTTTTTTGTTAAGTCCATTCTTTTCGGACTCAGAATCTATAGTTAGATTTATTCGTATGTTTAGTTCCGGGGTTGCACCCCTTATTTCAAACTTGTTGAATTATAGAGTTTTGGTACAATGACTTTTAGGTTCTAGGTGTTAAACTTCCGCAATAGTT
Source organism: Solanum acaule (assembly GCA_036250505.1). NCBI lineage: Eukaryota > Viridiplantae > Streptophyta > Magnoliopsida > Solanales > Solanaceae > Solanum > Solanum acaule. The sequence continues at coordinate 14,872 of JAJOOR010022424.1, read as the reverse complement.
TTGTTAGTTATTTGTCAAACCTTTGGAGTTTATGAGAACTTTATTTTTATTAGTCATTTAAACTTGCTTCTGTATTTTTAAATGTTCTAGTTTTTGTTACTTTGCTTAGTTGGGTTGTAGTACTGGTTCTCCCACCAGAGGGTTAGTGTGGGTGCCAATCATGACAGTTTGGGTCGTGACAAAGTTGGTATCAGAACCCTAGGTTTGTTGATCTCATTGTACCAAAACGAGTCTAGTAGAGTCTTGCGGAACAGTACAGAGACGTCTGTACTTTTCTTCGAGAGGCTATACAACTTTAGGAAAACTCATTTCTTTCTTTCGTGTTATTACTTCAATCCAATTGGTATCTAGATGATATAAATTGGTATCTTTCCTCCTTCACTCTATGGTCAGAACTAGAGCAACAGAAGTGGTAACACCAACACTAGCAAGAGAGGATGTGTCCTTCCAAATAAGCATGTTTCCCCGATACAATGTGGCATGTAATGACTAGTGACAAACATGAGGTTTTTATCATGTTCTTAAGGTTGAAACCTTCATTCTTCATGGTACTAAATTTAAAGATTCTTATGATTTTCTTGTTGATTATGAGTTGCTTCATAAGATGGATAAGGTAGAGTCATTTGGGGTTGAGTTTATGATATACCAGTTCAAGGGAGACGCCAAAATGTGGTGGAGGTCTCATGTTGAGTGCTGACTAGTAAATGCACTACTAATGACTTGGGAAACATTTTATAACTTTCTTTATGGAGAAGTATATACCCTGAACTTTAAGGGATAGGAGGAGAGATGAGTTCCTGAATATAGAGCAACATAATATATTTGTTGCAGCCTATAAGGCCAAATTTTGTGTTTCATCCAAATATGGCACTCCTCTTTGCTTCTGTCAAAAAGAGCAAATTTGTCGCTTGTGAAGGGATTAAGGTCAGATTTGCAGATTCAAGCTTATATGTGGCTACTTCAGCAAAATCTTCTGAGGAAGTGGTTGATTTTGTGACGGAGGTAGAAGGAGGTGAAGTCAGAAGACTTTGCCAAGGTGACAACATTCAAGAAGTTTTGTAAGGGATGGCTAGATATGAACACCATTACTTTGGAAAATGCATTTAGTATTGTTGTCATAACATCTGTGGGTTGCTTATTAAATGATGAAATTATGTTGTGATAATTGAGGTTAGAATCTCTACTATGATTTCCTAGATTGAGTGTATATCAATGAGGGTCATGATACGACTACTCCGATAGCAACAATGCTTACTTGGTTAAGTTATTAAGTGTGTTATAATTGTGGAGAACCTGGACATATGAGTAGAGATTGTCCCCATCTGCACATGACTGACCCATGCCGCAACAGACATGAACAGTGGTACCAACGGGCAGTGGTAGTAATGGTAGAGGACGTCCACAAGGTGGGCGAGGAGGAAATCAGCTAGGCCGTGGAGGTCGGGGAAATGGTAATGCAGGTAGAGGTGCAGTGTAGCCAGGCAATGAGGTTGCCCGTCAAGATGACAGGGCTTAGTTTTATGCCTTTTCGGGCAAGACTGAGGTTGAGGTGTCTGCTGTAGTGATCACATGTACTATTATTGTCTCTGATCGGATGGCTACTATTTTGTTTGATCCGGGTTCTACTTAGTCATATGTGTAAGTTCAGTTTGCATTGGGATTTGTTGCGGTTTGTGATGTACTTGATGCCCACATCCATGTTTCCAACCTAGTTGGAGAGTCTGTCATAGTCACCCATGTGAATCGTTCTTGTCCTATCTTGTTATGGGTTTTTAGACTTGGACTGATATGGTTATTCTAGATATGAGTGACTTTGTTATAATCTTAGGCATGACTTGGTTGTCCCCCTATTATGTTGTGCTTAATTGTAATACTAAGTCGATAACTCTAGAGATCTAGGTAGGGAAAGGTTAGAGTGGGAAGGGGGGTACAAGCTTAAGCCAAATAAGGTCATAACTTTCGTACGGGCTAGTAAACTTGTGGGATAGGGGTGTTGGGCTTATTTTGCTCATATTCGGGATGTTGATGTTGAATCTCCCTCTATTAAGTCTATTCTTGTAGTGTCAAGGAAGTGTTTCCTACCGATTTGCCTGGTATGCCTCCGGATAGATATATAGATTTATGCATTGACTTAGGACCTAGCACTCGCCCCATCTCCATTCTTCCTTATCGCATAACTTTGGCAGAATTGAAAAAGCTTAAAGCTCAAATCTAGAAGCTTCTTGATAAAGGTTTCATCCGTCCTAGTGCTTCCCCGTGGGGTGCTCCTGTGTTGTTTGTTAAGAAGAAGGATGGTAGTATAAGGACTGGTGATTTTATCTTAAGCCATAAAGGAGTGGATTGATACCCGAATGACAAGCTTATGGATAAGGAAAGTCCTATTGAGTAAACTGTGGTGAAGGAAATTGAAGAGTTTAGTAAGAAATTGCATATAAAATTGGGTTAGTCCTTTGAATTTGATGGGTATACCTGGTTTGAGGTGTCATGTCGATGGAAAGGTTGACAGCATAGTGATAGACAAGGCTAACTGAGCATAATGGTAATAAGAGTTCGTGATGGATTGTTATGAGATGCAACTATATAATAAGATTGTTGGTTAAGCGAATTTTGTATAGTAATTAGGACTTGCGAGTATCTAAGGTTGTGGTTTTCTAATATTTGGTGAGTAATGTGGTTGTATGGGAAGCTTTAAGAGATGATGGGACACCACTCGAATAGAATTTAAAAGAGTTAGAGTCATAATGAAGAAAAAAAATAGTGGGATGTAGTACAACCTTTAGAGAGAGTTGAGAGCAAGAATATTTATTGGATTGCAAAGGCTAAAGAGGTATCTTCAAAGGGGTAGTTAATTGGGTTCAGAGACGCGTGAATTCATTTGTTTTGTTGTGGCTATGGTAATAGTGTCACGGGTCCATCAGATTGGTTAAAAACCATTGGAAAATACTTGAGGAAGGAATGTACAGACATTAGCTCAAGTGTGATGATAAGTGCTTTGTTTTTGTTTTTGTGTTTAGTAATGAGTACGGTTGAATTTTTAGCGAAAGATATTATAAGATCGATGGAGATGCGATCAATGATAAGCAAAGATCCATGAATTCATAAAAATCTTCAAGGTACAAGCTCATGTTGATAGATAAGGGGATTGTGTTATACAGTTGAATTTACAATTCAGATTTTTTATTGTAAGTCTACATTCGTGGTAATATATTTTGTCAAGTTATGAATTTGCAAGGTAAGAAATGATCAATTGGTAGTAGGAATAGAAATCTTTCATTGTACGTGTTCGAATTCACTCACGAAGTTAAGAATGTAATCTAATTGGTAGTAGGAATAGAAATTATCAAAAGCATGTAATTAAATTGAAAGGGGTGACAACAAATGTCAAATTGGGGGATTAGTTTGCAATTAACTGCTAAAACAAATACAAACACAGGGGTTTCAACAAGATTAAAAGAAGTTCTCGGGATGTGATCGATTATAAGTTAATTACGCGATATGGATAATTGAGATTTAACAATAACTTGCTGAAACATTGTGGGTAGGCTAGACTATAAGTGCAATAGTTTTCTCTCAAACAACTATTACGATTCAGGTGATTTCTCTCGAACATCGACAAGCTTAACACTACAAATCAACCCAACCTTAATTTATCAACTCTCTCGAGCTAGATAGGTAGGAATGAGCCAAGATTCACTCTCTCGAGCTGAACCCTCAACGACCCACACACTACAATCATCAATTGAGCACCTTGACTTTAGAACCTCTCTCTCGAACAAGCCCAAAACACTAAGCTAGAATTGTATTTGCAACTACAATTCATGAGTTACTACTCATCTATCAATCAAACCCGCATTAAAACAGCAAATAAATCATTAAACAACAATACCAATAAGCAAATTAAGCAAATAATCACATGATCACACCCCAAGTATTAGGGTTTTAGCTACACATAAAAAAAATAGAGAAACGAATACCAAATACATTAGCCATGCTCTGGGTTAAGGTTCTGAACCCTTAACAATGATCCAAATTGAATAAATTCAAAAACCCACTTGCAAATCCTCAAGTTTGAGCCTCAAAAGCTTCAAAGTCTACAATGGAACTCAAAAACTAAGAGAAAACTCTAAATCTAGAATTTATGAATTTGATCACATGAGTGAATAGCCAAGACGTTAAGGAGCCGGTAAGGCTTTACGGAATTGAATTTAGGCTAGTAAAACTCCCAAAACTGATCTTGGCGTGAAAGGGCAGTTTTTGAAAGTCAAGGGTTGAACGTGTGTTGCGAAATGGAAGCTTGGAAATCATATTCTGACTTTCTGTCTCCGTGCAAGCCACTAGGGCTAGATTTATCCCACCAGGGTGAGGCCGCTGTAGCGGAATGGGGTCCGTCGTGGCGGCCCAGTCGCGAATTATGTCTGTGAAAAACCCTAATTTCATTATTTTCTACAAAGCTTCGGCCTTAAAGGCTAGGAGACGACCCAAAGTAGTTCTTGACAGTTTTTCCTGATTTCTAGCTCTAAAGGTAAGATAATTAGTCCCCTAATCCGTAATTCGATTCTTAGAACTTAGAATCATGGGTAATGATCATTGGGGGAGGGTTTTGGCCTGAAGTTAATGGTGGAAAAAGCGCTAATTGAGTATTGGGATCTTAGGTTTAACCTAGGATTGATAGTTTGATTATTATCTGGGTAAATTAGGCCTTGTTTATTGATCATTGCATTACTTAACTATTTTAGACCAAGAACAAGCAGAAAGAAACTGGAAAAGGAAGGCTCAAGTGTCTTCGGAGGATTCAAGCTTGGTTTCGAGATAGGTGATTTCTTGTTTGTGTGATATACGCCGGTTAATTGCTTCATTGTATGCATGTGTGTATGTGAATAGTGAAATGTGAATCGAATCTAATGCAAATGAGTATATATATATATATGAACAATTACATGCCATGAACGTCCATTACTTGATTGTATGACTATGAACATTGTTCATTATGGGTGTTATTGTGATTGTGGTTGTGTTGACTGGATCGGGTGTCACATTCCGATAAATATATTGGATCGAGTGTCTGATAAACGCTTAACCACACCTCATCCAATACTAGGTGTGGGCGATCATAATCTAGTATAAAACCCAACAAAGAGTTGGGGTCAAACCCAAAGGGAGCGGTACATGTTCGAATTCAGTCACGAAGATACTAATGTAATCTAATTGGTGGTAGGAATAGAAATTATCAAAACCATGTAATTAAATTGAAAGGGGTGACAACAAATTTCAGATTGGGGGATTGGTTTGCAATTAACTGCTAAAACAAATACAAAACAGGGGTTTCAACAAGATTAAAAGGAGTTCTCGAGATATGATCGATTATAACCTAATTAAGCGATATGGGTAATTGACATTTAACGACAACTTGCTGAAACATTGTGGGTAGGAGGACTATAAGTGAAATAGTTTTCTCTCTAACAACCATTACGATTCAAGCAATTTCTCTCGAATATCGACAAGCTTAACACTATAAATCAACCCAAAACCTTAACTTATCTACTCTCTCGAGAGCTAGATAGGTAGGAATGAGCCAAGATTCACTCTCTCGAGATGAACCCACAATGACCCACACACTACAATCATCAATTGATCACATTGGCATTAAAACCTCTCTCTCGAGCAAGCCCAAAACACTAAGCTAGAATTGTATTTGCAAATGAGTTACTACTCAACTATCAATCAAACCCGCATTAAAACAACAATATTTATAAGCAAATTAAGCAAAAAATCATATGATCACACCCCAAGAATTGGGGTTTTAGCTACACATCATAAAAATAGAGAAACGATTACCAAATACATTATCCATGCTCTGGGTAAAGGTTCTCAAGCCTTTACAATGGTCCAAATTGAATAAATTAAAAAACCCACTTGCAAATCCTCAAGTTTGAGCCTCAAAAGCTTCAAAGTCTACAATGGAACTCCAAAACTAAGAGAAAACTCTAACTCTAGAATGGGAACTATCTGGGAACTAGAAATCTCTTTGAAATTTCATTTTAAATTTCAATTTATAGTTGCCTAATTTTTGGCCTGATAGGTCATTCGGCGGAGTAAGTTGGGCCTCGCCATTTAGATTAGTGATCCGCCCCTTGCTCCAATCCATCGCCATTTTGCATTGGTCATTTGTCTTCAGGGTTCTGTGACTTTAGGATCAAGGTTGTCATTGTGGTGTTATTCGGCGATCCGCAGACTGCCCATTCTTATCACCAAGTTGGTTCTTCACCAGGGTTGGCATGCTAGAACTTTAGGCGAGCTAAAGAGCCACTCGACGGTTCGCCGAGTGGTATTGGGATCACCAGGATCGCTTTTCTTCACTTCTTCAGCTTGTTTGTTCCTTTTTGCCCGATAGTGTCCTTGCCTTTCTCCTTAGCATAAAATGCTGCAAATCAACACTTTGACATTAGTTTAGAGCACAAATTAGGCATTTGAGGACACTAAAACTATCAAAACAAAGCCCTAAATGAGTCGAAATCTCAAACTAATAAGTGTCACATTCCGACACATATATTGGATCAGATGTCACATTCCGATACATATATTGGATCAAGTGTCACATTCCGACACATGTATATTGGATCGGGTGTCACGTTCCGACACACTAATAGTTTGGGTGTGGATTCTATGAGAGGACCACTGTGATTATTACCTTCATGTTTATTTGTCGTGGATATTGGGAACTGTATGTTGCTCTTGGAATGATAATTGATCTATGTATTCTGTATATGTGTGTTTACTGTGTTGTGATTGCTTGCCTATGTTTCGCTTATTGCAGTAGTCGTGTGATCCTACCAGTACACTGTAGTTGTGTACTGATACTGCACTTGCTCGTTCTTTGTTGAGTACAGGGCATCTTCAGGCAGCTACCGACAGACCTCAGTTAGGAGATCACTGATCGAGACTGGATTCAAGGGTGAGCCAGTTCTTCCGTGCTGTCATGGGTCCTTTATTGTTTAGTCCATTCTTTTCGGACTCAGACTCTATGGTTAGATATATTCGTATGTTTCGTTCTGGGGTTGCACCCCTTATCTCAGACTTGTTGAATTATGGAGTTTTGATACAATGATTTTCAGGTTCTAGGGGTTGAACTTCCGCAATAGTTTTGTTAGTTATTTGTCAAACCTTTGGAATTTATAGGAACTCCATTTTTATTCGTCATTTAAATCTGCTTCCGTATCTTTAAATGCTTTAGTTTTCATTACTTTGCTTAGTTGGGTTATAGTACAGGTTCTCCCACCGGATGGTTAATGTGGGTGCCAATCACGGCGGTCTGGGTCGTGACAAAAAGACTCCATTGTGCATAAGTATTATACAGATATTTCAAATTTAACATATTTTTAATTCTTAAATTTAGATTTTAAATTAATATGTTAATTCAATATAAGTTATGTTTAAAAAGACACCATTATGCATGAAATAGTTATTTTAGCCGCATATATATAATTAGTTAGTTGATAATTTTTTCGCTCCTCTTTTCTGTAAATTAAAAAGGGCAAAAAGACAAATATACCCCCCGAACTTTCGTAAATGGTATCTAAATACCCTTCGTTATATTTTCTGGACACTGATGTCCTTACCGTCCAAATTTTGGGACGTATATAACCTTTCTACTAACGGCGGGACAAGTGTCACAATCTAAAAGCGCCTATCCAAAACCGACCTGGATTTATTAAAAAACCAACCCGAATTTATCAAAATCCACCCACAAATTATAACCCAAAACCGTCTACTCTTTTATCCACTCATTTTGATTCTAAATTCCATTATAAACAGACCCACTTGATTTTTTGTTAGCAAATGCAATTTCATTAACCCATTTTGATCCTCAATTAATTATAAGCAGACCCAGATAAATTTTTGTTAGAAAATTTCAGATGATTTTTTGTTATATTTAGCTTTTAAAAAATAATTTATGATGCTCCACTATAAATAATTTTTTTCTAACAGATGCTCCAGTTGAATACTACATCAAATTCTTTGACTTGGGGAGAAGAAAGAATTCTTTTACCTTCACTATAAATTCTTTTAAATTGTTTTTTAAAAGCTAAATATAATAGTCACATTTTTAATATTACTAGAAATTTCATTAAATACTACGTCAAATTCTTTCTTCTTCTCTTCTCGACCAGGGGCGTTGATGACGACGGCGGAAGCAAGATGCTGCTGAAACTCCAAACTTGACTACCTTCTCCGGTGCTTCAATGGTGGCAAGAGGGCGGACGAAAGTTGCTCGGTAGTGGTGGAGATTGGGAGTGCGAATGGGGAGTTCTAGGGTTTTGGTGGGGAAGAAAATTGAAGCTTTTTAATTTGGATTTGGTGGAGAAGTTTTGGGTTATAATTTGGGTGGCCTTTTAAATTAATCTGGGCGGGTCTTTTATTTATGGGTTGAAATTTCATAAATTTTGGATAGACGTTTTAAATTGCGACATGTGTCCCACCATTAGTAGAAAGGTTATATACGTCCCAAAATTTGGACGGTAAGGACATCAGTGTCCAAAAAGTATAAAGAAGGGTATTTAGATACTATTTACGAAAGTTCGGGGGTTTATTTGTCCTTTTTCCCAATTAAAAATTATTCATATTATTTAAAAAGATTTTTAGATTTAATTTTTTTTCATTATTTAAACTAATAACTTTTAATATATATCTATAGTTATTCAATTTTTAACGTTAAAACCGATTATTCAAATTTTTAAATTTTATTTTTGAATTTAATATTTTTAATGTTAAAACCGATCATTCAAATTTTAATTTTTTTAATCTAAGTACTGGTCTAGAAATTGCCCTTGATAAGCACATAACAGCACTAGAAGTGGAAGTTGACTCCACTGAGGTAATCAAACTTTTTAACTACGCTCACCCTAATTACCAATCTACTGTGGAATCTTGTTGGTCGCTATTGAGGAGGTTGGGGAATCCAGTGGTACGCCATAATTTCCGGCAAGGGAACAGGCTAGCTGACTTTTTGGCTAAGGAAGGAAGCTTATTAGAATTAAATAATGATGATCATATCCTGGTAGCAGCTCCAGCAGGTGCCAGACCTATTTTGCAAGCCGACAAGAATGGAGAGGCAACTACTGAAAGTATTTCACTTTCTACTCGTACCAAGTTAGCAATGCTTGGAAACCTAAATATTATCTGTAATGGAGTAACTAGTATTGATGCTAATAGTACTACTACTAGAGAAGCTAGCTCTGTATCTACTACTGCTGCTGTAATGTTCTAATATCTTTATATATATATATGGTATCCTTTTCCACCAAAAAAAAAATGATAGTCACACAAGAGCATAAATTATTTTTGATTTTGATATATTTGTAGTCTTCTTGCTCATAAAAAAAAATACATAATCAACACTCATTATATATGGCAAGCACACATGAAATTTCAAGAAAACTGTAATAACACTAAAAATATCTATCTTAATTTAAAGGTAAATAAATTAATTTAACCCATGTATAAGATAAAAACAGATTTTGCAGATTTTAATTTGCTATAAAAATAATAATAAAAAGAAACGTGATTTAATTATTTTTTAGTGGTATAGTTATTTTTGAGTCTGTAATGTTTTAATTTTAACTTGTTAATTTTTTTTATTTACCATTTAAAATTAAAATACTTTGAGTTATGAATAATTTAAAAGGAAAAAAGAAAATTCATATGAAAACACCTATGAACAGTAAAGTGTGGCACAAATTTAGGCTTGTTTTACATTTAAAAATTAAATTTTAGTTTCAATTATTACGTTTTCATATTTTTTACAAATTCTTCGTAATTTTTTTTTTCTAATTTTCTATTTTAATTTTTTTTTTTTAAATTGTTAGTATGCAAATTTGTAACTGTGTGGGTATATATTATAAATTTAATTTTAGTTTGAATAACTAATATACAAATCTTCCAAAAATCAAACAAAATAAAGAAGAAAAGTTATAAACCTATATTGTTTTTATGATTGCACGTTTTTAGGACTCCAATATGAAGCATTAATGTGCAGTTAAAAATTTTATAATATAGTTTGTTAAAAAATGATTTTGTAACTGATTTAAGAAGTTGCGTTTTTATTTTATATAAATTATTAATAATTAAATGTTAGTATAAAAAGAAAAAGGAGAAACAAAAAAAATTAATTTTCATGCTTTATTAACAATATTTCTATGAAAATAAAATACTATAAAAAAGAGAGTGTGAAATATTTACACAAAAAACATAAACAATACATTTTCACAACATCACTCTCCAAAATACTATTTAAAGACTCACTTCTTTGTTATTCATTGTCATTAGACGTATAAAAATAAGAGAAAAAGCATACCCATCACACGCAGAGTATAATACTTCATCATCTATTTGATTTAGTTCCTAAGTAAAAAAATATTCTCACAAAATTGCCCCTTTTTTGCAAATAAATATATATTATTTGATAATAATTCTGTTTGGTAATTACCCATTTCTCGATTTTATGATACATCATTCCATTTTCCTTTCGAAAGTTAATTCAACGCATAAATCATTATAAGAAAATTAGCAAAATTTAAATGATTATAACATGATGATCATTAAAATATTTATGTGATATTAAAAAAAGTGTTGTGATTTGAATATCTTACCCAAAAGGCAAACTTTGTCATTAAAGTTGTATCCAATATATGTGAACATTTTAAATTATTAAATTTGATTCGAATCTAATATTTAAAAGTAAATATCTCATGCCTAAATTGTTTGAATTAAACACTAGTGAGAATCATCTTTTTTCTTTGTGAAGTTTAGGCTCTAAAACAGTAGCATGAGTATTTACATCATTACTTTCTTATATTAAATATGTGAGTTGTCACTTATGTATTTTTTATTTGTCTGTGTTACATGTGAAATCTGGCCTGGCTGAGTTCACCATGAACTCCTCTGCTTGCATTTTCTCGTTGGGCCAAAAGCCCAATGCTTCCCTTTATCGAGTCAGCCAACAATGAATTGATGAACAGGTCTCGGAGGCTCAATATAGGACTGGAAATTAGCTTATAAGTGTTCAAAAGCCCAAGAAATGGGTTGTATACGCGTTATATACAACAGTATAGACTGTTATATAGGTTGAGTGCAGAAAATACATAGACAAAAATGGAAATACAGGTCGCAAGACTTGGAGTAGGATGTATACATTTGCTATACAACCCAATATACATAAAAATGGGCCGAGATACAGCTTTATACATAGATATACGTTCAGCGTATACACAGATAGAAAGAAAATTTGGGCTGAAGCCCAATCTCTTTATTCCAGCACGTTCAGGCGAAAATGGGCCCAAAAGAATGTCCAGCAGCTGAATTTTTTGACTTAGATGGGCAAATGCCCATATTTTGATAATTTTATTATGGAAAATTGTATATAATAACAAACTATTAATTCAAATTAAATGCTATAAACATAGTTTGATTTAATTGTACCCCATAACAAACTGTTGCTATTTCGCCTATCTCCCTGGTGGAATCTCGCTCGCCATTCTCGTTCTCGCGGGCAGTCTCACTCGCCTCTTTCGCTTTTATACAAACACAAATGTATAAAATGTGTTTGTGTTTGTATAAAGTGAGAGAAAATTATATATATACATATCTTTTCATTTTCCTCTCCTAGATCTCGCTCGCCACTCTCCCAGATCTCGCTCGCCACTCTCACTCGTCTCTCTCACTTTATACAAACACAAATGTATACATTGTGTTTGTGTTTGTATAAAGCGAGAGAAAATTGTCTATACAAATATAAATGCATATATTTTTCGTCCTATACACTTATGATTATACAAATACGATCTTCCCCTGCCCATTTTTCTTTTGTATTTTTTTCTTTCTCCCTTTATACAAACACAACTTATACAATTGATCTTTTGTATATGTATACCGAAACAGATTATACAATTGCTTCTTTTGTATATGTATACCGAAACAGATTATACAATTGCTTTTTTTGTATTTATGTATAGTGAAATAGTCATAGCAAACATAAAGTTTGTTATGTAGCGCATTTATGCAAACTATAGATATAGCATATAAATATGATTTTTGTGTTTGCTATATGTGAAAGTTGCTCTTTTAGTTTTAGGACAGGATTTGGGCCGATCATATTTGGAATTTGGGAATAATGGCGCAAGTTCAATATTTCTTCCTTTATTTTGTTTATTTATTTATTGTATTAACTAACCTTTTATTTGAATTGGTTTTTATTTAATTAAATTTCCAAAAGAAGGTCATTTCTTCCTTTTTATGTTCAAATTGAAATATTTTTATTTACGAATTATTTTATTAGTTGTCTTGTCATTATATGAGTTATTTTCCCTTAAAAATCTGTCACGAACCAAAAATGAACGTGATGGCACTTGTCTTATCCCCAAGACAAGTCAACCTAAAATTCAACCATTACAAAAAAAAATTGCAGAAATTTATAATTACTTAAAAATACCCCCAAAACCTGGTTGTCACATCTACAAGCCTCTAAAGTATTACAATTGAATCAAAAGAAAGATACAAGTCTCATATGACATTGTTTCTAGAATAGAACAAGATCATAATTAGAAGTAAGAAGGTCTGCTTAGATGACAAACAACTACCTCACAAATCTCCAAGAAGCCTCGGAAAAGAAGAGGATGGAAAGTATCACAAAAATCTAGGCTCATAACGTACAAAAATTGTAGAAGCAAGGGGTGAGTACCAAACCACACGATACTCAGCAAGTAAACCTCTAAACACAAGCTAAGGGGATAGAATACGGGTACTCCTTACACCCCAACCGAACCTCCACAACTACAACTTGCATAAAATCAGCCCAACTTAACAGTTCACAATTTACAAGCACATATCTCAACAACAACATTCTAACAATTACATATTCTCAACAACAAGCTCAATATTCATTAATCACAACCTCCACAACTACAACCTGCATAAAACCAGTCCAACCTAACAGTTCATAATTCACATAGCACACAGTTGAACATCAACACTCTAATAATTACATATCCTCAACGACAACCTCAATATTCATCAATCAAAGTTCCACAGAAAGTCACTCACAAGATCAATAAAACAAAATACAAGATCACTAATGATAAATACGTGCAATGCAATGAAATGCAATGTCAAGTATAGTGATGCATGTCTGACCTAGTGACACACACTCGCTGTCTCTCAGTCCGGGACCCATGGGGGACATATCTGTCCATGCATCCGTCGCAGCGCGCGACACGTCCGTCAATAATAGTATCCATCGCGGCATGCGATACGTCCCTCGATAAATAGTATCTACTGCGGCGCGCAACACGTCCCTCGATAAATAGTATCTGCTACGACGCGTGACACGTCCCTTGAAATAATACATCCTCTTTACTTCCTTATTCTTTCTCAGTTCACATAACACTTGTCACAGTCATGTATCAAAACAGTGCAAATGACATGTTCACAATAATGAGGAGATGATCATTTTCATAACATTGCACAATTCACAACAACACAATCGTGACAACACCGACAATGAATCAATACACCTTTCAAAATCATTCCCAACACATCACACACCAACAATTATTACATTGCCTTTTATTACCCCTTTTTTATCGTTAAAATTATTCAACATGGACAAATCAACCCATCACCAAGTCCCATTATTTCCCAATACATACCACAAGGAAATACACGACTCTATGCACTTAACAAGGGATTAGAAATCCACTTGCCTCAAATAATCGAACAATCACTCCGGGACTTGAGCTTTCCCTTTTCGTTGTATTTCCAACTCAAAGCAATCTATTCACATTAATAATCACCATAAGATTTCAAAACTAACAACACCATATTACTATATGTTTAGCCTAGACCCAAAAACTCATCCAACCCTATAATCAAGTTCTTAAATCTTGATGTCAATTAACATGTCAACTCACATATTTTTAAATTCCAACCCTAGGGTTAAGTTCCAACTTCTCCAAACACTAAAACCCCAATAGCTTTCATGTAATATAACCCGATATTTAATTACTTATACCAATATATCAAAACTTGAATTATAACTTGATAACTATAAGAAAATTGTGGACCAAAACTAAACCCATAATCATTAAGCAAACATACGGACCACTGTATAAGATAGTTAGAACAAAATCTCAATTTATTTCATCAACAATTATTTTGCCATAATTACCCAATGATTGGCACTAAAATTTCCTCAAGTCTAAATCAATATAGCACATACAAATTGGACAATAAATTTTGCAACTCAGTTTTCTCTCCTTTCCCTTTCCCACCATTATGATTATAATATATTGTTACTTCACTAAGTAACTCTTAAAATCTAATTAACATATACAAATATTTAACTTCAATATATTGGATTCCTCAAAACCTCGTCACTTTAATTAATTGACGCCACATAGGACATAACCAATGGATAAAAGCAATTTAACAATTTAACTCTTTGGTGTTAATGATTTCGCAAATAATTATATAAAATAAATAACATTGACAATATATGTGCATTTAGCCATATTTCAACCCAATTATAGAAGATCAATTTTCTTACCTGATGTGAAGTAGTCGGCTTTCACGCCAACCGCCTGATTTCACGTATCAGGACACTACTTCCAGTTCAAGTGCCAATGATCATGAGTAGTAATACAACCCAACTAGTGAGTTGGGGTCGATTCCCAAGGGAGCGGTTCGTAATTGAGAACCAATAGAAAAGTAAAAATGTGTTCAAGTCAATCATAACTATAAACATTTACGAAGAAAAAAATGATAAATTAAAGGGTGACACAAGTGTCAAGTATCATAGGGGGGGGGGGGGGGGGAGAAAGTC